>JADRCH010000099.1:1511079-1522103 GCA_019843965.1 Rhynchomys soricoides | reverse complement strand
AGGAGGAGGAGGAGGAGGAGGAGGAGGAGGAGGAGGAGGAGGAGAAGAAGAAGAAGAAGAAGACGAAGAAGAAGAAGAAAAAGAAGAAGAAAAAAAATGACCCAAAGAGAGCAGAAAATCTGAGTACGAGGAAAAACTGCTGCTTAAGAGATTGTCCTAGGGTAAATCTTCTATCATCAGACTGGAACGACAGTCAAGGCCCATCTGGGGTACAAGAGTTCTAATGATCAATCGTGAATTCCACAGCCTCCCTAACAAAGAGTCAACACCTACTTTTTGTAAAACTGCAGCTATCACAATTAATTTTGATTAATTTTGATATATATATATAATAGTAGACAGACAAGGGAACGTGTTCCAGGGGACACAAGGATAGAACCAAAATGCAAATATCTCATCCAGGAAGGCAGGTTCTGGTTTCACTACACACCACAATAGCCCATGCTACTCAGGCATCCTCAGCAATAGGGTGCAAGAGTGTCACATGAGGTGTTGAGACATTCCTGCCCAAGTACAGATTTACCATCATAAGGAACAACACTACAGGACATCTAGGGCCACTTAAGAGTGTGCTACCTGCTTGTTTGAGGTTCTAAAAATGATCCTTTGGCAAGAACTAAAAGAGTCATAGGACACAACAGAAGGATGACTGACAACACCAGACACAGAGGCCTATGTGGCAGATGTCAGGTAAGAAGGGGCAGGTAAGTAAGCATCGTCAGGGTATGTAGTCGAAAGGCAAGTTACTCTTGATATGTAGGCTTTGATCTTTCAATATTTTCAATATGAGGCTGCTGAGGGGATCTTGGAGGGCAGGGATTGTAATGGGACTATCTGAATTTGAGAGTTTCTTCAACTCTACTATGAGGAGGTCAATATAGGGTAAGTGAGAATACAGGCAGGACCACAGTTTGAGTGACAGCTGCTTAATATTCCACAGTGTTCTCCTGCGTACACTACAGCATGCCCGTTTTCCAGGTTTGTTTGTTTTTCATTTGGCACAGATAAATGATTTTGAAAATTAAATAGCGAGTGATTTAGAGATTTATACCATAACTAAATTTGTCTCAATATCAACTTTTCATTAAATTTTTAAAAGCTATACTTTCTCTGTATGTTTCTATTTTGCATGTTATAAAAATAACCAAAAACTCTGTGTAGGCCACATTAGTATGATCTCCTCTGTGTAGAAGACAAGAAGATTGCAATGAAAACAAAATGGAGATTCAGTCACAAAAAAAAAAAAAAAAAACAGTTGATGAATAATCATACTGGATTTGTACTGAAATTAATGGGGATGATAAGGATGATACCTACATTTTGTCATGAACTGTTGAATGAAGTTCTTTATTGAAAGACAAAACTTAGGAAGGGAAGCATGTTTTGACAAAATGAAACATAGATAAACAGGCATATATTCAAGCCAGAAACATCTACCAAATATCTATGAAGATTTTAAAAGGAGAGTTGGAAATAGTGTTAGAACCAAAAAAAAAAATTTGATATTACCAAAGCAATGAAAATAAAAGTAACATATTGATAAACTAATGATAATATTTGTGTCCATAACAATTATCGAGAATTTAAAAACCAGAATGATGGCTCAGTGCATAAGCACACTGCCAAAACTCATGACCTAAGTACAACTTCAGAAATCTACATGATAGAAGGGAGGTCTGGCATCTGCTAGGTTGTTCTCTGCCCTCGATTGAGTATTTTGGTGCCTGAGTACACACACACACACACACACACACACACACACACTCACTCCACAGAGGAACGTACTTGCACATACATACACATAAAACCAAGAAACAAAAAATATATAAAAAAATTTAGACATTCAATAGCGTTGACACCCTATAGTCTGAGAACTGCTTCTACCTGACTTCGTGATGACAAATCTGAAGCACAGACGAAACAAATATTCCATTTAGTGATGTGGTAGCATATGAGATACAGAGGGGCTCTGTGCCCCTATGTACTGGCTAGTTTTGTGTGTCAACTTGACACAAGCTGAACTTACCACAGAGAAAGAAGTTTCAGCTAAGGAAATGCCTCCATGAGATCCATCAGTAAGGCATTTTCTCAATTAGTGATCAAGGGGGGAGGGCCCCTTGTGAATGGTACCATCTGAGGGCTGGTATTCTTGGTTTCTATAAGAAAGCAGACTGAGCAAGCCAGGAGAAGCTAACCAGTAAGCAGCATTCCTCCATGGCCTCTGCATCAGCTACTGCTCCTTGACCTGCTTGGGTTCCAGTCCTGACTTCCTTTTGTGATGAACAGCAATTGGAAGTGTAAGCTCAATAAACCCTTTCCTCCCCAACTTGCTTCTTGGTCATGATGTTTGTGCAGGAATAGAAACCCTAAGACACCTTAGTTGCCATTTTACCTGCAGAAGAATCATTTCATTTAACAAATGTTTATTGATTTTATTTGTGAGACTGTATTCTAAAGGAACTCTGTATTAACACAGAAGTACATTGCACAAGCATCACCAATCCAGCCTTTACTAATTAACCAGAAGGGACAGGGATGTTAGTAAAATAAGATTCTTTGGTCGACCTTTTATGAAAGAACTGCATAAATAAGGAGGTATGGATCATGGTTCGGTGAGCAAAGTGCTTACCTCACAAGACTGAGGGCCCGCATTTAGATTTCTAGAACTCATGTAAAAGCCAGACACAGTAGGACACTCAACTACACACAAAGCTCCTGGTGAGTGATCAGAAGCAGAAAGGAGAAGTTCAGGAGCTCTTGTCCCAGATAGCCAGACATGCAATGATAAACAAAAGAATTTGTCTCAAACATTATAGAAGTCAAAGAATAACCTGTAAGGTCATTTCTACCTGTTAAGCAGCAGCACAGTAATATTCATACTACACATATGTGCATACTTCATACATACAAAGATTTGAAAAAGAAAAACAGCATGAATACAGGACATTTGGGCTGGTCATCAAGAAGTGTTGCTTTAGAATAAGCAGCATGCTCATGAGCACGACAGTCAGGACTGGCAAAGCCTCTGCTTGTGTGAATATGAACTGCACTGTCAAGGATATGTATAAATTTATCCAATTTTCCTTTGGTGCTCTATTTGTCTAGGAGGAATTTTTTGAAATATTTTAATAGGGAAGAAAGTAAACTTTGATTATACGAGACTGCCTTTCCAACCCTAGGGAAATTGGCCAGTCAAGGCTGATCAAGTCAGAGTATATTTAAAGTTTCCAACCTGTAATTACATAGGATGCAGCATAATTAACACTGACCTTTCTCAGGGCTGGCATCACATGTGCAATAAGTATTTAAAGAGTGAGTCGGTAATACTCCACCTTTCCCAAATGGCTACAACCAAACCACAAATCCATCATCAGTGGTCAATGGGTACAGCCATGATTATTTTCTGCTTTGTGTCACAGCATTTAGATTAAACTAAGCCTCCTAGAAATTAACTGCAAAGAATTCCTTTGACTTCCGTGTAAGTTTTGGATAAGAAAAGAATTAACCTAGTTGGGGTACAGTGGTAGGTCATCAGAAGTATGGAAAATAACAAGTTACAGGCCAGAATGACCCTGTATTGTAACACAACGCTAGAAAGTACAAAATGGATAAAATATCTGTCAGAGTGTGGATGCAGGGTTCCAGGAGGCTGTGTTCAGCAAGCTGTGTGAGGATGGAAATCGGGATTTCTAAAAGGGATGGAAAAGCTGGAATGCTTGTGGCTCCAAAAATAATTTATGGAAATTTAACCAATTTGTGGACAAAGTCTGACGCTCCAAAGCTATCTTAAATGGAACACAGAAAATATAATTCTGAATCTTTACTAGACTATGCATGGAACTTGAGATTTACCAGTTGCTACGTTCCACATATAGAATATATAAGGTCAGCAAAATATGGACATTTCTAGCTACATAAGTGAAGTAATTGAAGATTGGAAAAAGACAATGGCAAATGTGATTGTGATAACTATGCTATAATCTACCACACACACACTCCATCACCTCACACTATCATAATCAGACACTTACAGATGCTCTCTCTCTCTCTCTCTCACACACACACACACACACACACACACACACACACACCCTTTCTCTCCCTATGTCTCTTTCTATCACATGCACATATAAATTTTATCGAGATTTCTGGCAATGCAGATCAAGTATGTGGTATGTGGTCATTACATTTTGCCCCTGGGTTTCTTTTCACTGGTCATTCATAAAGCGAAATCGTAGTCCTGCTACATATAATATCAGAATTGCCAAATTACTATGGGCTTACTTGTAGTTCAAAAATATATGACAAATTCTGTTTAGGAAGGCAGTTAATAAACATTCTGAGAGAGGAAATAAAGAAAATATAAAATGCTAAAAAGTTCTAAGAAAGAAAAAAAGGCAAAGGAATTAGCAACAAAGTTAACACCATTGTCTGAAAATGCTGGCTACAGAGAACACAGGTAGTTATGGCTTCTCAGAACTAATTTAAGGCTTGATGCTTTATTGTACTACAACAGAAAAATACCCAAGGGATGCTGTGTATATGAAGTGAATTTTATTTGATATGGCTTTGGTAGGGCCATGATCAAGACACTCAAAAATTTTGTGTCTGATAGATACTTCCTTGCTGGATCATCATCACCTGGCTGACTGGTGAAAAGACAAAAACCATAAGGATACATACCCTCTTCAGCCTAAACAAGAGAATTTAATCTGTTTAGTGGAAGTTTATAAATGTTACCAGTTCCTAAATCCCCCATCCTCCTTGTTCTATCTCTTTGGAGATTAGAATTCAGCATATAAATTTGAAAGGAGCATATACATCCATAGCATAGCATATAGGTTGTGATCTTTATTGGCATTGCAGGTGGACAACTTGCTTACTTTCTATGAAACTTTATTGCTTCAGCTTTATAACAGGGAGAATAATAAGGACCCTTAGATATCAGTGCTTAAAATTGAATGAAAAGTGCTTTAAAAAGCCCTCAACGTTATTTTAAAAAATCAAGGACACCACTCTGCAAATCCATTTGCATGAAGATGTGTGCACATTCCCCATGAGAGGACAGTGCAAAAAATCCTCTCCTAAAATGTCACAGAAAAGCATCAAGCATCAGATGGGGGGGTGTATGACATGACCTTAAGATTTCTTAAAGCTCCGCAATACTGTGGTCAAATCATCAAGACGGTAGGGCTGAAGAAATCTTTTTGAAGCCCAAATATTCTGCAACTGAGAATGACAAGCTTCGCAGAGAGAAGGAATGCAACCATGTCACACCACAGATCATATGGAAGGTGTTCCACACAACACAAATCTCCACTCAGAATGATGTTATTAAGAAGAAAATATAAGTATTTGAACCATAACTGTTCAAATTGGAATGTATTTCTTAGTACTGAAATGTTCTTATTACCTCACCTTCAAGAAGGGACAGCATCATACACACATGGAACTGGACAGCACTACAAAGGAAAATGCAGTTCTAGGTCACCTGAACACTTTCTCCTATTTTTCCTACAGTTCAGTGGAATCATCCAAGGTTATGAGCTCCTGACTAGAAGCCTGGCAGTTCCCAAGAGGTCCTGAGGTGCCAGTGGATTCCATCAGCAAATAGATCATTACTAGTATAACCACATGAATATGAGGTCAGGACCCATGCTAAACATTTGTTTTAGAAAGCAATCAGACAACAATAAGTGCAGGATATGTAACGGGACCCATTGCTGAAAATAGTTTCTAAGATAAGTTGGTAAGAAGATAATCAATGCATACCAGTGATCTATAGGAAAGGCGCAAGCTGATAAGAGAATTTATTCCAAATTCAAAATGATAAAATCCCAAGATATTGGTAACTGCAAGTATTGCCCAGGTGTTTTATTTTCTTCACTCCTAATGTTCTTAATTTTTAAAAAGCAGAAATAAGGAAACTGTAAAGAAACGATTCAAACTGAGTAGTTCCAGACACTTACTAAACTCAATCGTTTTTAGTACATATGATCTAATTTTAACAGGAAGATGTTTTTAAATAGTCATTTGTGGTAGTGTTAAAAATCCTGATATCTTATTTTATCAGCATGTTTTTTAAATTTCCTGATTACTACACTATATTAAAGAGAGAACACCTATAAGTAGAAAATGCTATAAAAATCGACCTCATTTAAGTTTTACTTCTTTGTAAGCTTGGCCAATAGGTGTTTTAAAAGATAATAATTTGGGGACATATACCACAGTACCCTAGAATGTAACAATCCTGTTAAAGCAAACATATTTCAAATCAATCTGCTCTGCTTAAAGCAAAGAAGCATAAATATGTCATCAACTCCATTTAGACACTTCATTTAAATGAGATTTCCCCCCTTGCAGAAGTCAGCAAGAGTTTGCAATAGGACATCATTAGCTGTCAAGAATGGAGTCTCTGTTGCTTGATTAGAACTTGCTTCTACCTTGACATCATTCTGTTACTTTAATGTTATTGTCATTATACTGCATTTGGTCAACATCAGATGCAGTCTATATGCTCATTACCTAGTGCCAATATAAAAGGACTTTGAAATGCGTGCTTGCACACCTCCCATCTGCCAGCTCTGGGCTTCTCCTGCAATTTCTTGCCAAATTATATTTGCTCTCTGTCATTGTCCACTGGCAGGGTGACAAAGTGCTGAATCTGCAGGAACCAGGGCCTACTATACAATCATTCCTACAGCAGATTCCTGACAGATTGCCGTCCCTACAGAAATGAGGCTTGTGCTACATTTGTGTAGGATGGCATAAGTTAGTTAATATTTCTAAGATATTTTGAAGATTAAAAACATTGTATACATACCAAATTTTACTATTCATTTCTGTTGCTGTAAATTTTGTTGTAAGGTGAGAAACACATCAAGTTCAATGCATAGAGGTATTAATGTGTTAGCTAGGATTGTCAGGTTCTTAGTGAAAACAAAACATCAGTTTGCCTTCATATTTGACAAGACTGACAAACCAATGTTGTTATTTTAAAAACAATCATTTATCGCTATTATATATATATGAATCACAGATAAAATTCTAAGAGCTGTTTTTTCTGTGATGACATCATTGTGGATTGTCAGCACAGTCTCAGTTCTCAATTATTTTACCAGAATAGGCACTTGTATTTTTGGTATATTTCTACTTATACACCGAGAGAAAACCTTGAGTGACAAGAAGAGACACATTTCATGAGAATGTCTGAAATTCCAGATTAAAATGAACAGTTGTGCTTGGTCACACCTCATGATACAAATCAAAAAGTCTGCAAATAACTAAATCTGGAATATTCTAGAACGCTTGCACTTTTTTTTCCAGAATTTTAACTACTTCCACAATGGAGTTCAACTTTAAGACTCATCATTGGCCAAGCCCTACATACTCAAAGTAATGTCATTAGGTGTGATTACTTTATTCTTGAGGTTTAGATTAAATGGGTTCAAATTCAATGCAACATAAAATTTCTGGAAGTCACTTCTTCTAAACACTGGTAGATTACAAAGTTATGAAAACTAATGATAAAATGATAGAAAAAAATTCCCTTATTTGTGCCCTTCTTTTCCATTCCTGAATTTACAGTCTTGTTTGACACAGACATTGGTGTTCTCTAATCAAGAGCTGTCTACCTAATCTTGGGCAAAGCCCCACTCCATGCTTGCTGTGATTGACCTGAGATGTGCTGTGACTTTAAATTCAGGCAAAAACTTTAACTTAGGCCATTGAAGGTGTGCTGATGGCAGCATTCTGTGTTTTACTTTGTCTACTTTTATTGTTTTATCTCATTTTCATTTAAAATATTGTCCCTGTGCCTTTTTTCATATTTAGTTTTTTCAACTTTTATTCTTTACTTCCCCATTGTGAAATGAGATGGCAACATCAAAGGAACAGACAGACTATCCAGGGGACTGAAGAACCAGTCCTTAACTAACTAGACTCACTCTTATGGGTACATGAGAGAAAAACACAAAGTGCAGAGGATGCAGGCTGTGACTTTCTATGCTGAAACCCTACTTACCCAAACAAGGTATTAAGAGCTGATGTGATAAGATGGGAGCAATGGTAACAACTCTACCTACTTAATATGTGAGTCTTGGGATTAGATAAAATTATAGATCTAAATAGCCTTGAAAACGTCAGGTAACTGTACTTATATGAGAAAAACTATGGATTTATGAGCCACAATCACTGTGCTGTTCCACAAAATTAACTAATACATCCATGTATGTCTAAATATGAAGATGTAAGGTAGCAAAGGGTAAAGAGAGAGGACATTCCAACCCAAGGAAACATGAGGACCAATCTACAACCAACAGAGTGAGAAGTAGAGAGCAGAGAAAGAAGTGGAAGTTTTGCCTTTTGTTAAAAGGTGGATTTACTTCTATCATTTATCACCAACAATCCAAGAAATCAACTGATACAGGACTTCTTCTGCAGCTAGGTGCCACAATACACTGATAGGATTTAGAAAGATAGAGCCAAATTTCTTGGCTTAAGGAGTGCCTTTGCTCAAAATGTGTTGAACGATTTTGAGCATGTTCACAAGATTCAACCCAGAAAAGAAGAATGAGAACAGCCCTGGGGAGAATCACACACTGGAATGACACACTACTGTGGATCCCCAACAAAATCTCCTTTATGAGAGAAACATGCCTCTAAGATAAAGCCATTCCATGGCTGACCATCTCTAAGCATCTTCCCACTTTTTACCTGCCCTTTGTGGAAATTTTTGACAGTACAGAGAAAATATTTGAGAACAATGCTAGCCTTTGTCAGTAGTATTGATCTACAGTTAGCCTTTGATCCTACAGACAGGAATCACGATAGGCCGAGCTATGTGATCTCAGTACAGAACTCAAGCTATGAAGTCTCCTTCAAAGTCTGAAGCACAATGGCACTGTGTGCATCAGAGCTGGTAGGGATGGACTCTCCAGAGCCAAGAAAGACACTCAAGTCCTAGTGCTTCTTCTTTTTACTTTATTTCAAAATAATTTGATACAGCTTTCAAATGGTCTGAATGAATATCCTTTTGCCACAGGACAGAAGACAAGCACCCACTTGTATGCTGATGACAAAGATTCCTCATTAGATTCCAGGAGCTGCCTTAATAAGCCTCCAAGCCTGCTGGCTAAATACTGTCAGCTTAATATCCATTGTGCCAAAACCAAAATTATTTGAGACAGATACTCCAATATGCAGATAGAAAATGTAACAGAATTTTATCCAGCAGGATTATTCAGTTAGCTATCTTTGTTAGTAACAGGATAGCATGGCATTCAGTTCCCAGAAATGTATAACAATTCCCTGCTCACACAAAATGTTCTGAGTAAATAGAGTCCAAATGAAAGAGTGTGTGCTAGGCTGTTTATTGCCCAAGATCTGTTCTGCTAAGAAGCTTGTTTTTTAAGGCATAACATCAGGGTAATATAAACTTTACTTTGTGGCAAGAAAAAATCCCCTCAAATAGTTAATTATTAATTCAGACAAAGAAGAGCAAAAAAATTACATGTTTAGCTCATACAAAAGTTGGAAAAGTATCTTTAGCCTATGTTTGAACCCTTATTTTACTAACTTCTTAAATATTTTGTACTGCAAGTGTCCTCAAATCTCTCGGTGCCATCCAACTATTTAAGAACTGATAACGTTTCGTATCCATGATTACTGGTTAAACATGAGCAATGGGATCATGCCTGACATGATTTCCATCCATTCTCAAAAAAAATAATAATAAAAGTGCCTATAAACAACAGAAAGGGGTGGTACATATTATGCATGAGTAGAGAAGACTATGGCATCGATTTAGATCAGTCAGCAGTGGGACAGTGGCAAGTAAGAGTGGTAGTCCTAATTATAGTCCTTTAACAGGTAGAGCAAGGAAATTCAACAATACCCAGAGGTATCCTGTGGGTGGCTGAACTAAGGGGTGTGCACCAGCGGTGTAGCTCAGAATCACCGACTTCCTTGGCATTGATGAAGCCCTGATTTCTATCACTAGCACCATGAATGAAAGTGGAACGTGGAGTAAAGGAAAAGGAATGTCTGCTTGTTGTTTATATTTTGTGTGGCAAACACTGAAGGGATGCTTGGTCTTGTCCTGTTTAGTATTATAATCACAAATTGGATAATGCTATGAGATCAATGGTTCTGCCTAGAAAAACACAAAAGTGAAGGCATCATTGTGGAAACAGAAGATTTAGAAGAATACGGACCAGCAGACAGAGGCACTCTGTTATTTCAAAAGCAGTAGCAAAGCTATACAGGTCTTCTCAGCATTAAGCTGAGAATAGAGGGTGGTGATGGATTAGGAGTAGAGGAAATGGAGAATAGCCTGGGGATCAGAAGGCAGTTTGATTGAAATAGTGCATATTTTAAAGGTAATTATAGGAAGAGGTATACATTCTTATTTTAAAACCTTTCATAGGTCAAAAATAGGATAGATGAATAAAAGTTACAGAAAGATAGATTATCAGTTTACTCATGAAGGACATTTAAAATATATGGGATGCTTTTTCTTGGAAGAATTAAGTAGTGGAGAAAGTAGAAGATAAATGAAAATTTACCAGGGGTATTATGGAAAATAACAACTATAAATTATGTAAGATTCCACAGTAAGTTCAATAGACACAACTCCACACAAAAGAATACAGACTACAGTACTGCACTGGCTTCCTCTTCTTCCCACTCCCTTTTTATCTGGGTGACAGCATTTTGGATGGTGCCACCCACACCGCAGTCAACTTGACGATTTTTTCCCCCTCAGTTATTCTTATATGTGTCAATCCTTCTTGGAAATGTCATTAAAAACATAACAACAGGTCTGTTTCACGGAGCTCAGATATCTCACAACCCAGTGAAACTGACATATAAGAATACCCATCATATATCTATTATCTTTACAGAATAAAAAAGTTGAACAAAGAATTGTATTATTTTGTATAGTCCTAAAATTATATATAAATGATAAATAGATATATGGTATGTATATATATATATATATATATATATATATATATATATAT
>JADRCH010000099.1:1433052-1510679 GCA_019843965.1 Rhynchomys soricoides | reverse complement strand
ATATATATATATATATATATATATATATATATATATATATAGTGGTAGATGAAGATGATAGATAGATAGATAGATAGATAGATAGATAGATAGATTTCTTAAATAAACTTATGTCACTTGGGCTGATAATGATCCACCTCCAAGAGTCATAGATTATGTAACAAAAAATTCCAGTAGAGGGTCTGAGAAGTCTTCATTTGAATTATTGATCTCAATTGAATTATTGGTGAGTCCAGGTGAATCTCTAAGTAATATCGACTACAGCTGTTGCCCTTGCATGTCTCTCAGTGGTTGAAAGCAAGTCCTTGTTGCTGAAGGCACCACCTGTTTAGGACACAGGACTCAGAAGGTTTGTGCTAGATATAATCTGAAAGGCTCCTTTCTGTGGTCTAGCCTACTAGACAACATTGATGTATTAAAATGTATTATAGAACCTACCCAAGGATGGAAGCAATCAATAATCTATCTAGCTGTGGCACCAATAAACTACTAAAATGAATGGCACACAAATATATCCCTAGAGGTACAACAGTGATGCTCCACTCCTGACATTAACCAAAAGTTGTCTAGTTACTTAAAGGCCATGAAATATCATGTTTTGTGCTAGAAATCTACACAACTATCATGGGGTAGTGAGATCATAGATCTTAGAAGAGAATCTACCACTGTCACTTTAGTAAACTACCACAACTCCTAACTGCATTCCTTATACACCCAGATAAGCTTCTCTTCAGCAAATGAGGAAGAGTATATAAAACAACAGCAAATCACACAGCAGAGCCCGCTGACTGTGTGGCCCATTCCAAATGCATATATATGCAAAAGAACTCCTGTACCTAAGTGTCGGAGAACATTATTGAAGGAGTCAGAAGTATTGTGAGATTCAGAAGACCAGGAAGTCTGCTGTTGAATTGTGTCTCCTAGAAATAACATAGAAGCTACTCCCATGATGCCCCAATATTATGGCTGCTTAAATAAGACTGAATAATAATAATATCAATAGGCATAGCCCATGACAGGGGGAAATCTCACAGAGACTGAATCCAGACAAAAATGTACTATAGGCAGTTAGTTACTGCTGAGAGGGAGAATTAATTTCTGTAAAGGATGTGCTGCCAAATTGGCTGTCCAATACAAAAATGGTAAGCCCTGAAACCATACAGCCAAGAGGGATTCAACATATGTTTTGCCATTAAACAGCATGATAGTGTTGTTGGATAAATTTAGTAGTAAGTATTTTATAGGAACACTTGAAAAATCAGGAACAATCTGATTCAACAGTGTTTAAACCAAGGCAAGGTTCTGCATAGCAGGACAGCACCCTCTTGATACTATAGCATCCAGTGTGATTTAGGCAGTGACACTGTTGTACACTTGCTGATTACAAGGTGAGAGCTATGTCACTAATTATTTGTTATTTCTCAGAAGCTGAAAAATACTCTAAATGTCATGCTGGAGATGAAATAGTGTGTCTCTTGAGCACAGCCCATTGCTCTCACTTTTCTAACACTTCAACACATGTCACAAATAGATTCTGCCATATCTCACACTTCAGATATGCCTTATACTTCTGTTTATACATTCAAGCCTTAAGGTGTTATAAAACAATTTAAAGAAATAGTTCTTATGAAGATCACAGAGATATCGCCAAGGTGAAAAAAATCTACAGAATCCTACTACAAAACTTATCTCTACTCCATTCTAAACCTACACATGATGGCCAAGAACAAATGGTTCATTAGGAGTCCATTTATAATTTAATGACTCAATAAGTGTTCACATTACTGGGTTTTTTTTTTTTGTGTGTGTGTGTGTGTGTGTGTGTATGTGTGTGTGTGTGTGTTAATTTTAAGATTTTAGTAATTGGCAGTAAGATCCTAGGTGCTTAAATTTCTTTGTCAATTTCTCAGAATATGAAATACAAGTTGGGAAAATTGATAATGTTATGGAATGAAAGGGGCAGGTGCTGATTTGAGTAACTTTGGAAGGGTAAATGATATATAATTCTCATTTATTGAGCACTCACAGACACTTCATTAACTGTCTCCATACAGAGCTTACCTATATCCTACCTACAGAGATAAAACTTAGAGAGGTTGAGTGATTTTTGCTCAGGATTATGTCAGGATTTGACACAGAATTGTGTTCTTCTCAGTCCCTATACTAGGATCTCTTTCCAGTGCTATACCTGGAAATCACATTTACAATGTGTAGGAAAGTACTAGTGTTCCCTAGTTTTTGGCAATTGTTCTTGGTTGCCAACTTGTTTACAACTGGAATTAAGTAAACACAAGATGTTGGGCACACTTGCGAGATATTTTATCTAGTTGGATCATTCAGGTAGAAAAGCCTACTTTAAATCTGGATAAGTTGGGGTTGGAAAACCACCCTAAATCTGGGCCATACCTTCTCATGACAGCCCAAATACTGGGCATGCTTTTTCTCTTTGTCTGCTTGTCTCTTGCTCACTCTCACTGGCAAGTTCATTACTTTGCTGTTATTAGAGCCAATTTCTTTGTGATTCCTATGACCATTTGAGACATCCAGTCTCATGGATTCTTGGACTTTTCATCAGAGGATATCCATCGTAAGATTAGCTGGACTACAACCTGTGTAAACCACCCTAATGAATCTTCTCTTTCTCTCTCTCTCTCTCTCTCTCTCTCTCTCTCTCTCTCTCTCTCTCTCCCTCCCCCACCTTATGAGCCTGTGTGTGTGTGTCTTTATGTGCATGTGTGTGGTGTGTTCATCTTATACGTTCTTCTCCTCTAGAGAATCATGGCTAATATTATATTGAGTTGAAGAAAGGAATAAAACTGTTCCCAGTTATTTAACATCACACTAAGTATATAATGTTATTTGTAAGTGACAGAGAAATGTAGAAAACAGTGATGTGTGAGGGACTTAACGTTCATCCTGAGACTATAATAATACAGAAACAATGCCTTAATGCCTTTTCTACTCTTAGTAACGTTAAAAGCTTTAACAACGGTCAAATGACACTCCACAGCCAAATTGCCAGCACATTCTGTGGACCATCTTGTTAGTGTGCCCTTGAAGGGCATCGTGACCTGTGTTTCTTTAAGTGTCCAAAACGCATCAATTTTCTACCTTGATTTACTCTGATTATTGACAATTTTCTCAGTTAGGGACCGTTCAGATGAGGAGACAAAGCTCGATGTGATTGGATAGGTTAGCAAAGTGAGATCATCCCTGGCAATCAGTATGCAACACATCAGTATCGCTATCTTTCTTTTTCTCATCATTCATGAAAAGACATCTTGAAATATACAAAAGAACTTTCATTTCACAGTGGAAAACATTTTTTTGTTGATTCTCACCCACATCAAGACATATGTTATTTGATGATAAAATTCCAAATGACTTCTAACAGGCTCCTTTCTCTGTCTCTACTGCTAAGTCCCTCTGTAATATATTCTTCTTATCCTTCCCACATGGAGCTAGCAGTCTAGTTCATCAAGCAATGCAGTGTAATTATTTAATATTTAAATTCTTTGATCACAAATTACTTATTCAGAGCAAAATGAACAGCCATAAAATCTTGGAAAGAAATGTTCACAGGCATAGGCTTTAATTTTATTTTTGCATATGATTACTTATTTATCAATCAAAGAAAAGGATATATTAACCATGTTTGTTAAGTAGTAGGAAGCACTGTCATTTGATAAGACCAGAGAGAATTCATTTCATTATAAATTTCCTGGCTTTGGCAAGAACCCTTGCTCTTAAAATGGTATTAAGTTTTGGAAAATGGCCAAGAATATATTTTTAAACCTAGGAAACATAACAGCTAAAAACAGATAATAAAGCTTAATGTAGACTAATGCTTGATTGTATAGCCAAATGAGTAAACTACAACTGAAATAAAATGTTGTTATTCATGAAATGGCTGCATAAATAGGCTCAGTGCACAGGCAGATAGATGGCACTCTATAAATTCTTAAAAACCACTGAATTTTCTATTGACAATTAATGCCAAACTTATTCTTCCTATGAAGAAAGGCATTGACAAATGGCATACTCTTGGATGTCACCAGTGTCACTTGCTTTTCATGTAAAATGTAATAGCAAAGCAGCTATTAATATTCACCAAAAATATCTTCAGACATTGCTCACTTTTACCTGTTTAGATGATTCCTAAAAATATCCAGGACTGTTAAATATTTGAAAAAAGAAATAAAAAGTTGCAGGGTTTTGTAAGTGATTTTTATAATAAAATTCATCAGAAAATATTCATATAGTTTTCTGACTACATTTTAATATTACTTCCACATCAGATTTTTTCAATGGCTATGGTCTCAGTGATTCTCTACAACATTTTATTAATTTACTTTCTTTTTCACTGAGTTACATACAAAATAATGTTACTAATACCTGTGAAAGTTATTCAAATATCTCAATTCATGAGATAACACTACCCATGAGTTATTAAATTCATAAACAGATAAAGTTTATATTTTTATTGTACTATATAAAGTATTTAGACTTGATATTTCAGAAACAGTAAATTTAATTCTAGGGACATATTTTGAGAGGGTGTCTAAAGATATAACACTTGAAAAATAAACACTAGTTGTTTGCTGGCATCAACACATGGGTTGAAAGCTGTTTGAAAAGTTATTAAAATGTAGTGACAAATAACAGTGAAAGTAGACTTTATAGAGGAAGAGGACAAGTTTGTGTCAAAAGCCTAATGATAAGCCCAGTTACTTTTTGAGGCGCTTTATCAAAGATTGGGAGTAACGGTTCAACATGTTAATTAAATTCTTGGAGCTATTCAAAATGGTATCAACCAATAAAATGAATCAGCCCATATACTTGGCTCAAACATGCTTCAGACTTTAATACAAAAGACAGTGACAACATTTGAATTTCAACCAAAGAGATCTGGAATAATATTATGAGATGTATACTACAAATGCACCATATTTTAAAGTATTGAGAAAATTGGGCACGTGTGACTTCTGGCTTAAGTTCTGTTACTATCTTTACATGCCTTTACATGGTTTTGTGTTTCAGTCTTGATTTAAAATGCATTTTATAATGTGAACAAAGCAATCCCAGGCAGATAATCAAATACAGGCATCAACTGTGGAACTCATTTGTTCTGGGCCATCAGCTTTTCTTTATAGCTAAGAGCTTTGAACTCTCTCAGCATAGATAGCTTTGCTTCAGCCTTCAAAAGAACAATCCTGACTACAGCTAATAGGCTTGGTAAGGCTTTGTCAAATGCTCTAGAGCAAGATTAAGAGCTAAGACCCAATCCTTGCTAATGTGAGTCTGGTCTTTCATTTCACTTGTAAAACTTAATTTCTGTTGTTTCTCTGGAATCTATCTAGAAACCCTTTCTACCACTTTTCACTTCTTTAAAGTTCAGGTTTCAACTTCTTTAAAATATGGCCAGTTTTCCAGCCACTGTGCTTTGCCTTTTCTCTTGTTTTTAGTAGTAATCCTTCTTCTCTTCCTCTAGGCACTGGATTCTCCTTATTTCTGATTACAGCTTCCATTGCACTAACAGACTCTTCTGATAATACTTACCTGGCTGTCTCTCTTTTCCCTGAATATAAAGATACACAGCATTTCCAACCTTACATCCTCCTGTGTTCTATTTCCCCACTGTTCAGGAAATCCTACTATCCAGTCATTTGAATAGCAATAGCTTCTCATCACAAATGAGGAGCATATATCCATAGTTGTAATTAATAAACAAAAGTACAAAAATGCTTCCCTAATACTAATAAAAATATATCAGATAGCAATATGAAGTTTATTTCATGATTATCATTAATAGCATTTATTAATTTAAAATAAAATAGCTTATATTAAAAAGATAACTCTATTTTATAGTCCACATTATAATGCTCAGCTAATTGTCATAGGAGACTCACACTTTAATTCTGTATTTCTATCTTAAGAGGCATGTTTGTCCCAGTGCACAAATTGCTTAGCAGACCTAGTAAGCTCTACACTAGTCTCCCTTTCCCCACTACAAAAATGCCCCTGGAGGCCAGTTCTTCCTTTCTAGATATATACCTACATTCTCAACTGTTTTCTCATATTTTAATATACTACAAAAACTTCTTTGCCTGTTCTCCAAATTCTGAATTGTACATGCAGTAATGTGCTAGTAAGCAATTTAACAACCTCTTCTATAGTAGTAAAAGCTTACCCAATTAACCAATTTTAATAGCACAAATGTCCACCATGGCCAAATGCATGCTCCCAGAGTGACTTAGCTAATCAGGAATTAGGTCATGTGTGTTATTTACTAAAGATACAAATGAATCCAAAACTTGAAAACATAAAAAAAAAAAAAAAATGCATCTTTAGCCTCACAGTTTCTGTTGGCCAAAAAAAAATCAAGATTTCCCAGAAGAGTATAGACAAAGTGTGAGCCAGGACTTTGGTCTCAAGTTTAGGCTCAACTGAGCGAGTGCACATTGTTAAATTCACTCACAGATTGTTGGACAAACTCATCATTTTAAAATCTCATCTCAGCTGCTTATTCCTTACTTGCTGAGTTCTCTAGAACTCTCAACTCCTTGAGTAAAGACTAACCAAGCCTGATATGGCAAGTGCCATAGCTCCTAGACTGGGTTACTCAACTCTCCTATCACCTTATTTCCCAGCAAGATAACAGCAAGCCCCAACAATAATATTGACTCCCATCCCCTACAAAATGACACTCTCCAAACTTTTAATCTGAATGCGATAGTCTAAACTTAAAGATGCCTTTGAAACCCTGTGCTAAATTATTCAAGTTCATTCCTTTAATATGATGAAACTACCTAATTCAGTTCACCATTGTTAACTTTTATTCGGCTTTTGCTTCATGTGGCATTCATTATGTCACTTTCTTTTAAAACATTGTTTGACCTCTTTTAACTCTGCTCTCCAGGTTTCTGTGATTCAACACTTTTTATAGTGCACACTACATCTCTCTGCCATTCTTTGTCTATTTCCTTCAGGGCTTCCTCTCCCTTGGTTACCTTTTAGAAGCTGATTTTCTAAGGATTTCATTTTTGGCCCTTGACTCATCTCACTCCCCACATACTTTGTAGGTTCTGCACACTCCCTAGAAGCTTCGAGCTCATCAGGTTTCAATCAGTTAAGATTTCATCTCTACATTTAGCTCTATTCATGACTCCTTATATCTTTCTTCACCATCACTGGAAAGTGGAAAACCCAGACATACCATGAACTGTGAATAAATAAGTTTTCATGTAATTCTATTATGACATCCTAAAAGAGGCACCAACAATCACAACTACCAATATAGGTGATTCCCAAGACCATCGTAGTAAGTAGAAGCTACCAGACGAAAGCTGATGTATATTTTGATTATATTTACATGGAATGTACTTCCCTTTACATCTTCAAAAGATAAAAATTTAAGGACAGAAAAAAATCATTTTCAATGTACTACAGGTAGGCAAAGAAACTTTAAAGGAGAAGGATATTTAGTAAAAGAGGAGAATTGACATATTCTTTGTCTCCATTTGGATAGTAGACATAGGACTACAGATATTTATCAGGGCTCATAAAACCAAACATTTAAAAGGATTAATTTTGTTGAATGTAAATTATACCTTAATAAGACTGATCAATTCATCAAAATCTGCATATATTTTCTTCTTTTCCTCAATCCTTTTCCTATACCAGTATTCTAAATGTTGTTTCAAACCAATTCCCAGCCACATAAAGAAGTATATAGTCATCTTTGATACATCCTCTATTCTAGCATTTTACACCTAATCCTTCTGTCAATTTTAAACCTTTAAAATATAGCTCTAAATTCCTTCTCTCTTCACAGTAATTGACAAAGTATAGACCTACATCTCTTCTTGCTAACTGTAGGCAAAAATTTATCGATGCCACTTCTGGAGTACCAAGATTCCAGTCATCTTTTGTCACTAGGACTCCTCTTTGCATGTCAAAAATTGATATACTTTGTATTTCTTTTCCTAAAAAAATTGCTGTTTTCTTTATCTAGATTTATTGATATTTTTAATATACAATTTCTGAAGCAAAGCAGATAATTATTAATTCCTTGAAACCAATAATAAATTTATGTTTATGCTCTCCCAGTTCTAACCTCTGGAGAATTGTGGGCAAAGCTACATGTCATCCTATACATAGAGTGTGTATAGTTTAGATGAAGAATCAGAAATGAATACACAAATCAATTTAGGCATTAATAGACATTTGCTAACATGGAAGTACATCTACATGTAAATCAGCCCATCTTTTTCTCTATTGATAAAGTCTCTTTTGAAATGCAATTTACAGTGTTCTGGATTCTAGAACTTTGGGCTGTAAATAAAAGCATCAGGAGAAAGCAAGCCAATGTATCTATAACCCAAGCTTATTGACTGATGATTCATACAAACGTAAAATGTAGATACATGTCTATGAGAGCATCTGTGGATGTTCTCTCTTATCAGTTTAGACATACTCCAACATTCATGTTTGTTTTAATGGATAGATCACAAATTTTAGCAACAATTTTAGGAATACTAAAAATTTAGGAACACTAAATGTATCCTCAGCAGTTCCATGTGTACTTTCCTGTTTTATTCAAAACTCCTGTTGAGCAAATAGCAAGTGTCTATGAATCCTCATTCTTTACTTAATGAAACCCTACACCTCTTTGTCTTAGATTGTTATAGGACACCGGGTTGTTAAGTGCTTATATAATATATTTACAAATGTCACTGGTTCTAGCCTTGGGGAGTGAAGTTGGATCACAATGATAAGGACAACTTTCAAAGTACAATTGCACATGTCCCTCAGCCCATCTAACCACACCAGATAAGTGTACTATATTATTACCTGGAGAAATAGGCAGGGGTTAGATAGATAGGCATTTGAAAATGTCTTAGACTAAGTCTTTATCATTGCTCCAAATGACATTGATTTGACCCTAATGGGCACTAATATTTTAGAAAAAGTTCTTCCATTTTACCTCAGGAGTAAAACTTATTAATTTCTTTTTTATGCAATAGTTAAATTTTTTTTCCAACTTGTTTAACTTACATGGTTTTTCTTCTTTGTACAATCCACCAAGATTAGTTGATTAATTTCAAAAGAATGTAAAAGCACTTCTACTACAATTAGATACCCATTGTAATTGAAGTAATGATAGAGATTATCGTTTAAAAAGTACACAACCAGCCGGGCAGTGGTGGCACATGCCTTTAATCCCAGCACTCGGGAGGCAGAGGCAGACGGATTTCTGAGTTCGAGGCCAGTCTAGTCTACAGAGAAAGTTCCAGGACAGCCAGGGCTATACAGAGAAACCCTGTCTTGAAAAAAAAAAAAAAAGTACACAGCCTTTAGTCTCAGTTATTTTAAAGTCTAGTTAAGAAGTCGTATTGATCAAATAGCCATATATGATATATAATTATTAATTGAGATATATATCTGAGTGAAATAATCACAATTCTTCAGGGAAAGATATTACATATATCTTATTTTTATTAGAACCAAGGAAAGTAATTGTGCTGTGAAATTAAATCTAAATGAGTTGACACACAAAGAAGGAAGAAGAAGGAAGTATTTTTAACAGAGAAAGAAAGAGTACATAAAGTCCCTGGTATGGATAAGCCATTATAGCCAGAGCACATAAGATCAACCGAGTGAAAATCAGATACCAATGGGGAGACCCGAGACATTATTAGTAGCAAAGGGCCTTCCTGGCCATTGTAAATATTTTTTCCTGTATTTTTTCTAACGACAATGTTAACCAATGGGTAAAACAAAACATATGAAGTCTTTTGCTTGGCAGCTCTCCATTACAGGCAGAAGGTAAGGGAAATTCAGAGCATCATGGTAATAATGGAGAAAAGAGAGATGTATCTATTCGTGAACTATTTGATAAGGAAAATGGATAAAACCTGTTATGGAAGATGGAGTAGGAAAGAAAGCTTGATTTTTTTTCCTTGTTTATTTTTTGTTGTTTCTTGTTGTTGTTGTTTTAAATTAAAGTACTTTTTTCTAAAGTAGAGACAAGTGTGATAATAGCACTTCTATGCTGAAATCTGATAAGCTTGAGACACTTTAAAAAAAAAAAAAAGAGGCAGTGTTAACTTAGTAACTAAGCACTTCTACCATAAGCTCAAAGAGAAATAAGTTAATGATAAGTATCTAGAGATCATTATTTTATACATCGTAACCAGGGTCATGTCATGGGTACAGCTAACTAAAAAATACCAAATAAGATGAGAAAACTCAAAATAAGCCATAAGAAACATAGCTAGCAATAACTACTTGACCCTGAAGAGAAAATCAGTGGAGGGAGAATAAAGGAAGGAGAAAATCCAGGAAAATGTGATATTGAAAAGGCCAAGGAAGGAGAGACTCTTCATAATGATAAGGTCAATGCTGTTAAGTAGTGCTAATAGATAAAGTGCATTGAAAATGAAGTGCACTGAACAGAGAATACAGACCTGATTACTAAATAGGGAGGGCTCTCTACTTAAGTATAGGTTAAGGTGAAGTGACTGGGAGCAGAAAGTGAAGAAATGCATGAAACAAGCACAAATGGCTCCTCCAAGAGGCATAGTTGCAAAAAGAACTTAGAGGAGCAGATTTGGGAGGAGCTTTGTCTATCTTAATGATATATAACTGTACATGTGTATATATAATATGTATAAAACTAGACATGTATATGTACACATGTAATTATGTACATACATATATGTCAGAGAAATGGAAAGGAGTGGTGTAAGAATAAATGAAAGGGAAAGGTATAGGAACAGAAAGAATCCCACTGATGGCAAAAGGTTAGTAAGAAGGCAAGACACTGAACAGCGATCAAAGCACAGCAGGATGATTTAGTGTCAGGCATTCGGTGTAATTCTCTATTATCAGAGAGTGAAAGATGAGAGATTGGGAACAGATGCAGGGAGACAGGTATGCTTGGTAGAAGGGCAATTTTGTACAATTTCTATATTCCTATAAACTAGAAAAATCTGTTTGCAAGGTTTGATGAGAATAGTAGAGATCTGACACACTTTTGTTAGGAGTAGATAATGCTGAAGACACTTCTATGGATGAATTTCTGGCATAAGTGAGGAGCAATCTGAGTTCATCAATTCAGAAGGTATAGAGCTAGTAACTTCTTTTGCTGACTACCTTCCTCCATAAACCAGGTACTCAGAAAGGCATGAAGAAGGATGATAAGGTTTATCTTTTTTACAATTTTTCAGTAAATGTAAGACAATAACAAACATGAAGAAATTGAGAAAAAATAGGTTAACTTTGGATTAAGAAGGAAAGTTAAAAAAAAGAAGAATGAGGAATTGGTTGAAGCTGGATATAATAAAAATATTTTCAACTACGGAGACCCTTAAATTATATATAGTGATTGTGGGTGTAACAGCACATGTGTTTGCTTACATCTTTGAAGTCTGCAAGCAGTTGTTCTTATTGTAGAAGAGAAATTACTAAAGTGAGGGAAGTCTACCAATGAGGGAAAATATAAAGAATTTCAATGACCATTGTGCCAGAACACAGAAAGGATAACATCTCATGTTTTAAGTGCACACCGGAGTAACAGCAGTTTACCACTGTTATGTATCTTATGAATAACTAGTAGAGAAGATCTAGTATGCGCCAAACACAAAGAAATGATTAAGAGATGTAAATGCTACTCACCTTGATTTAATCAATATATGACATATACCTGTATTGAAATATTGTATTATAACTCAAAAAATACATATATTTATTACATGTCAATGTTTAATGCTTAGGGTAAAAATGATTATTAGATGTTGTATACATATTTGAATTCATTATATTGTGTTTTTTAAATGTGAACAATAAGAGCCATAAGTAAGGAAAATGAAAACAGAAGTATTTTAGAGGAGAAATGTAGAAGCAGATGCTTTAATTAGTGATTTTTCAAAATAATTCTTGAGTAGTGATAAAGTGACTGTTAACATATGCCTGAAGTAAGTTGAATGTATACATTGTTAAAGATAAGAAGGCAATGAAAAGGAGCAACCTCACGATGAATAGGTTTCCACTTGAATGATGAAGTTATTCAGAGTAATGGTGAAACTTGGCAAGAGAGAAAAGCTATAGTGGAAACGAACCTCATTAGAGTATCTGCCTCACAGGACGGAATGGCTGAGTACGCAGAAAACATCACTGGTAATGCAAAGGATGATCAAGTGGCATGGCCATGAGAAAGACAGGCATTCCTAGAATGTGTTCAAGGCTGATTTCTCAAAATTGTTAGAAGTATTGATATAACCATAAGAAAGGGCAGGGAAATTAGCTCTGCACTGTCTCCAAGATTTAAGGTAGAAACAGCAAAGAACCATCACTTGAAAACAGCAGAGGATGAAGTGTCACAAGAGAATTGTGTTTTCTGTAATGGTAAGGAGACAAATACTCATAAAAGATAAATACATAGGACATCGTAGGTATAAATATCACTTGCAGGTGTTAAAGTAAAATATTCTAAAAACAAACATAAATAGAATAACTACATCTAGTCCTATCATCATCACCATCACCACCACCACAATCATCATTCCAAGTAATCCATAAATGCTGGAGAGAAGCATAGCTTACTTACCATTTGGAAAGTTTAAAAGGAATAGAGACACAAAACCAATGTTTAGAAACAATATTGATGAAAGCATGGATTTTGAAGGTAACAGCCAGAGTGACTAAGGATCTTCCTTGCCAAGTGACGTCAACTACTGTTGATACACACAGTATTCAAAGTCAAGTCTGCACACAAAGGCTAATTCTATTGCCGTTTGGAGATACACACAAGCTATATCAGTAGATTGACTAGGAAACATCTGTCCTGTGGTAGATACATACAGAGATATATAGGTTTTAATAATATAGGAAGATTGAAATAGAACTCATTGCAATGATACTTTAAAAAAATAATAGACACATATGATAAAATGAACTATCCATCTCAAGTGTCTTGCTTTCAAGAGAAATACAGCTCAACAGTGTCCATTAAAGCCTAAGTTTTTTAGAACTACTGGCAACTAATTACTGCTGAGAGAGGGAGAATGAGGATCTCCCAGAGATGAGCCCCATAATTGGTTATTCAATACAAAGTGACTGGCTGTAAAATCATATGCACACAAGCAAAACTAAACAGATTCAGAAGGTTATATTTATATAAGTGTGTGTGTGTGAGAGTGTGTATGTGTGTGTGTGTGTATATATGTGTGTGTATGTGTGAGTGTGTATGTGTGTATATGTGTGTGTGTATATATATATGTGTGTATATATGTGTGTGTATGTGTGAGTGTGTATGTGTGTGTATGTGTGTGTGTGTGTGTGTGTGTGTATAATAACCAAGAAAAAAGAGAACAACACTTTTTATAGGAGGGGAGGGGGTGATTAGAACTAGAGAAAAAATGTGAGAGGTTACGGAGAAGGTAAGGAAAGGAAATGATGTAATTATATTTAAAATACAATTAAGATTTTGAAGAAATATAATTTTGTATTACCTTCCTTTCAAAACTTAAGTATGATTGTAGAAACATTTTCTTTCCATAGTTTTGCTACTGTACTATCATCTACTTCTTAATGATACAGAAAACAACTGATTCATATCTTTGGAAGAACTTTGACACTCAAGAAATAAACACTTATTTGAAGCTATTTGAATGTTACCAAGACATCAGAATACAAAGATCATTTTTAAGAGATAAATGAATAGATCAAGTGACCAAAAGATAGAAAAAATAACTATTGTCACAATCAGAAGTTATAAATCAATGTAATAGAAATCTAGGGGCATTAATCTTTACTGTCTTTCTTATAGTCACAGATACAGCATTTTCTGTACTTAGCATTATAGTTCAAGTCACTTCTAATGGAAGTTGTAAAAGAGAGAAAAAACTTGTAATCTTGTTCCTATTCATAAACATCAGTAGATAATATTATACACAATCACGATTCAAGAAAATTGTCACTGGTTGTCTAGAGACTACCTAAAGATATAAGATTTTAGAGAGATATTTAATATTAACTTGCTTAAAACTTTAAGACAGAATGTTTATCTACAAGCAGAAAATTCCCTCTGGAGATCAGTATAAACAATATCAAAGTGCCACCACTATTTGGAAAGCAGTGGTGCATGGCTTGTCTGGTGGTTCATCAACAGACTTCCTTTAATATATTAAAATAAGTAAGCAAATACAGCATGCAAGAAATTCTAATTCTGCCAAGTATGCACTAAAAATACTACACTGTTTCATGGCAAACAATAGCAAAAGAGGAGTTTGATTTCCTTGTAAATGAAATGACTATTTCACATTTATTAAAATTTTAGTTAGCATATGAATAACTAGGTTTCAGTGTCATACATATCTTGAGATATTTCTGATTTTAAGAAAAATTTCAAAAACAACAATGACATTAAATTATTACAGCAAAGTATTGCTTAATAAATTTTAACTTTACATCAAAGTTAGATTTGTTACCAAAGTTAGATCTGATATCAATTATTTATTAACCTGAAAGTGTTTTCATAAAACAAAATCTTGGGGGCTCTGTAACGTGGTCTATGAGTGATAAAATGATGGAGGCAGATATCCCTCTTCATTTAACTTATGAACCAGGATGTCATGGCTCTGTGGGATTCCAGCCCTTTTCCTAACGCAGGTGATCCTCAATCTGTCAGCATCACCAGCATTAGAGAAATATGTGCAGTTTCCAAGGAATGGAACTCATAAGGTCCAAAGTCTGAAATGTCTGCTTACTAGAATCTTACCTATAGCCCTACAGTGAGATGTGCTTGAAGTAGGATCTCCAACATAGGCTTTAGTTGACCAAATTTCCTTGGATTGTTCCTATAACTCACTGGATATGTCTCTCATTTCTCAAATTCTAGTTAATGGAAGCATTTCATTAGCCTCCTGAAAGGCATCATGTGTTTTCAGGAAAATCAACATTTTTACTTCTAGATCTGATTCTAGAGACTTAACTGCTACGGTATCTAGAGCCTTTCCTAGCATCTCATCATGGTGGAATCCACATAATAACCTTGTCTATGTGATGCTCAGCACTCTCAACAGGAAAGACAATTTGTTCACTTCTCCAATTTTCTTTTATTGTACATGCTGTCTCCCGAGCTGCTTTCCCAAATCTCTCATTTTAATTTCTACACCATTACTATGATACTATATTGATTAGTTTATTTTTAATCCTTTAAGCAGGTAGCACATTGTGGAATTTAGCATTGTCCAGTTTGGAATTATGATTCACAAATAGCTTAGCATACTACTGTGAACAATTGGTGGAACTTAATAAACATTTACTTTAATGTATTAATTAGTATTAGTTTAAAAATAACACAAGAAACAAAATTTCTAAAGTTTTACATCCCAAACACTAATCTTTAAATTGGAGCTCCATACATAAAACCCTTATGCCTCGGTTGTAATTCTCCAAATTCATGTATCTGAACTCATGCACAGTGTATTCCTTATATGACTGTGGATATGTAGGAGCTAATTATTTCAAAGAGTTACATACCTAAAATTTTTATTTTATTTTTATATTATCTCCAATGCTATACTATCATTACTTCAGTGTATATTTACTAATCAGTTGAAAGTAATACCAGTTAACACAGTAAGTTAAATGTCTTTTCAAACACGCAGTACAATAAAAGACTCAGATGGAAATCCTTTTAACTTTTACTCTAGTAATGAAAAAGAAAATTGTTACTTGACTTAGAACTATAGCAGTAGACATCACAGTGTCCTTTGTTATACACTAACAGTTACTGAACCTCATGTGGGAAAACAATAAACTTGCCTTCAACAACAATAAAGTTTTGAATTTCAAAATGAGGCTCTGACTTCCTGTTGAGGGAGGTTCTGGCTAGCAGATACCTAGGCTCTACCACTCTACTGTGCTCCTTTGAGTTTCTCCTCACCCTGTTGTTCTATCCACATGCTTGAAGGCTGTGTCCTCCACTTGCTATTGATCAGCTGCTTAAGGATGCATCCGTCTTTCTCACATGTCACCCAAAGGAGTCCTTTCTGCAATAAACCAACAGTACTGTTCTGAAGAACTGTCTGCATTTGAAACCCAATTATAAAAATTTTAACGGAGACATTAAGAATCTACTGACTTGACATGTCAGAATAGTTGGAAAAAAATGAAGTCAGGACATTGCCCACTGCCATAGAAAGACCAGCCAAGTGGAAAATGACTAATTAATATACTCTACAGACTGCACCGAAGGAAAGAGAAGACAAGTGGATAGTAAAAAATAAGAAGACACCAAGAGTTGTGATTGAATAAGTGAATGAGTGAGTGAGAGAATGAATGAATGATTGAAAAGAAGAAAGCATAACTGAATGATGGTGTGATTGCTTTTTGTATTTAGTGTTAGTGCTATAGAATAAAAGAATAAAGCTATTTTTAAAATGTGTACCTAATTCAATCATTGTTTGTTATGATACAGATATATGAAGTTTATCACTGCTTATATTTCTGTGTAAAGTTTATGCAAATCTTCAACTAAAAAGAAGTCTGCTGTTGAAAACCCAGGCACTGTCTTCATATCATCTTTATGCCTCACTACCTTCTACATTACTAACTCCTCACCATAATGGCCTATGTTTTACAGGGAAAAAAGCTCATTTGATAGTATTTCTCCTCTTGACATTAAAGGAACTGAAAGAAGTGAATTTCTACAAAGAAGTTTTTTTTTTTTCTTTTTTTAAGATACGGGGCTATTAGTCAAAGAGAATGAAAAAAAGAGACCTAAGTTCTTCAAGGAAAAGTGATTAAAAGCATGACAGAGAATAGTCTAAAGGGAATAAATGATTCAAACAAAACTGGAGTGTTAAAATATACATCTAGAAGGATTTGACACCTAAATTTCTAAAGGGATGTGATGATTTTTAGAGACCTCGGGCTAAAAGTTGGTAATAAGAACTTCTCAGAAGCAAATGCCAAGGGGAAATAAATATTCAGTCATTAATAAAAAGGAAATTTGTATTTGATTTTTATTTAGTCATACTTGTTTAATTTTCCTAAAAGTAAAAATAATGAATTAAAACCACAGAAATGAAAGAAAATAATGGTTTGTACCAACTAAATATAATATTTACAACCATTTCCCAAACATGGGTATACACAATTCCCTTTCCAATTTTGTGACAATGGTACTTAACACAATGAAAAACAAACCAAACAATAATGACAAAGTCACACTGCTCTCTTCATATAGGTCCACATGGTACAGAACCAAACAGGACCAGATGGAAGCCACAGAGATAGTGGGAATCATGGAAGCCCTGACAAATATAAAGGACGACATTATTTTCAGCAAACAATTCAGGAGATGGGCATTACAACCTTCCTCCACTGCACACTCCTAGGCATGATGTCTAAAATTCAAACAGAAATTATTATTTTTATGATTTTAAAGTCATTGGATTTGTATAGTTATGAAAGCAGACAAAGAACAAAAGACCTTGGAGAGTATGATGAAGCTAGTATATAATCCCAATATTCCAAAGCTGGAGGCAAGATCAAATGTCCAAGACCAACTTCTGCTATGTAGTGCCACAGACTTATAGTCAATAATAACACACATGGAAATAACAGAAAAAGGGGCCTATATGGGCATCTGGCAAAGGTGGCAGCATTGGAAAGGAGGTTTAAGATGTAGTAGAAAGTGAAACTTGGCCAAAGAAAAAGATCAAATACTTCCCAATCTATACACTTTCCTATGCCCTTGATACTATAACATCTGTGGACATGTGGGAGAATGGTCTACTAAAGAGAAAGGCTATGTGGGTACCTATGAAGTAAAACCCAACCTGTCACTTTCTCATACTTCATTGAGGTTACCCTTGGAATTCCAGTACTTATGGTAAGTCTTTAGATCTTGTAAAAGACCCAACATTATACATCTGGAAAACAGATTAATTATCGATTAATTTTTTAAATTCACAAGCTGCTGAGTTGTAGGGCTAAAGCCATTAATTGATTCCTATCACTATATTATGGGATCCTTATGTTGATGTAAGGTCTGTAGTAAATGAATTAAATACTCAATTTCAGTTGTAACTGAAACATTTGTTTATTATTTTAACTTGATAGAGGAAACATAGGTGCAGATGATCTAACTAAACCTAAATGTTTTATTTGAGATATTCAATGCATTGTCATCTGGAGACTGTCAAAACTATTTCAATTACATTGAAGTTTTAAAAAATTATAACAACAGAAATAGCATTTGTACTGCATTATTCCTTTCTATGGTAGAGAATAACACTAAAGGTAATATGAAAAGTAATTACCTTTTGTGGACAGTGACAGAAGGATATCCTCCATTACCTTACTGCTAACTCTAAGCCATGCCCAATGTGACTGGCATCTATTTATTTGTAACATTTCTATCAAATCTAGTAAAATCTATTAAATTTGTACTTGAACTGAGTAATGCATTGAATTTACCATTTATTTCCTTAAGTAATTAATACAAAGTATCCCTACTTCATTGCACATTTTTAAATAACAAGAAACTCACAGACAACATAGACATGTACAAAAAATGTGTATGGACAGTAAAATTTATTGGACGCCCTTGCCTTCTGAACTCATTTGTCATATTGAAAAAACATGATATTTCCTTCTACACGAGCAGCGATGGAGCCTGAGAGGTGGACCTGATTCTCTGGAAGTTACATCAATTCCTGCTCTGTGGGACAACAGTCTTCCTCAGCAGTTTTGGTCACAGATCTAATTCACATGAATTATTCTTTGCTGTCCTATCTGAATGATTGTCTCCACCCCCTCTCCTTCCTTTCATCCCTCCATGATATGTGTGTGGGAATGAGGTGGTGATGGTGGTAGTGGCGGCGGTGGTGGTGGTGGTGGTAAGTGTGTGTGTGTGTGTGTGTGTGTGTGTGTGTGTGTGTGTGTGTGTACAGTACTCATTTCACCTTTTGCAGGCCAGCCTACCTAATCTCATGGCATAGCATAAATCCCAATAAGCCTCTTACTGTGCCTAGTTGTGATTTATCCCTGAAATGAGTACAAACAAATACCCTCAGCCAATTGGTAGCAATGCTTTAGTGACCTTTGAAAAACGTGTTCAGGTCTCTTGAAGTCCCTAGATCTCCACTGGAGAAAAGGTGCCAATTGATTGCTCTCAACTCTCCCTTAACCACTAGTCCCCTTTTCTTTCTATGTCAGTTTAGGTGTGTTGTGTAGTACACATCTTTCAGAAGTTTCCTGACAACATGGTAGCATTTGGGGAAAGGCTTGTATATAAGAACTAACAACTAAAACCAACACATCCTAAAAAAACTAAAGAAAATCATTGACAGAAGCATGATTGCACATTTCTATGCCACAATGGGTACAAGAGTGTTTGGAACCATTGCACCCCAAGATAGAAGAAAGGAATTTATGATCTTAGTGAAACAAAGTCACAGACAATCAGAACTTACCAGACTTTCTCAAAAGCTACACACATGTCAGCATTAGATGAGAAACACTACAGATATCACTGCCCTACTTGAAATGCTGACTGCCATAGATGTGTTTATCCCACAGGACTCAGAATGACTGTCATGGTCCCCTTGCAGGCAAGATTGTAATTGCAATCAAGGAAGGTTTGGACATGTATATATGTAGCTGGACAGTCTTCCTTATTTTTTCCTTCAAAGGACACATATACCTCAAATAGCCTTAAAATAGCTATGTTCTACTTGCTCTAACTCATATACTGTTGTTATCCAAACCCTGTGATAACTTTTCACACTGTTCTATTTATACTTATGGTTCATTTCTTTTCTTTCTTTTTTAAATTGGATATTTTCTTTATTTGCATTTCAAATGTTGTCCCCGTTCCTGGTTTCCTTCCTCCTGGAAACCCCCTGTCTCATACCCTCCTTCCCCCTGCATCTATGAGATTGTTCCCCCACCCACCGACCCATTCCTGCCTCCCCACCCTCAATTCCCCTACACTGGATCATCTATTGAGCCTTCATAGGACCAAGGATCTCTCCTCACATTGATGCCTAACAAGTCCATCTTCTGCTATATATGCAACTGGAGCCATGTGCACTCCTTGGTTAGTGGTTTAGTCCCTGGGAGCTCTGGGAGGTCTGGTTGGAAGATTCCTTTCTTAAATATGAATTCAGAATATAGTTCTCTACCAGACACACTTCTAGATTCTTCGGAAGCAGTTGTTGAAATAATGGAGAGGAGCTGAAGACAGCTCAGTAATCAAAAGTGTTTGAAACACCACGACCTGAGTTCTGATCTGTCGCACTCATGTGAAAAGTCAAAGGCCCTTTGCCTCCAGCACTAGGGCAGAAGATAGACAGATCATGGATACTCACTGGCTGGACCACCTAACTGAGATGGCAAGCTTCTAGTTCAGTGAGAGGCCCTGTCGGAAAGAAATAAGGCAAAGAACAATAGAGGAAGATACCAATGGCAGGGCCTCACATGCATGCTGGCTGTTTTTACCCACATACGCAAATTCATATGTGTTCATACAGCACACACACACACACACACACACACACACACACACACACTACCTCATATATATTGCATTAAATACATATGCATACCCCAGGAATTAAAGGAGCAAGAATAGAGTCCTTATCCCAGGAATTTTCTCTGATCTTCAGTTTTGATGATTAAAATACAACTGACAACTGTGGAACTGCTCCTTGACAGAATTTTCTATGCATTTATTTCTAAAACCATTTATTGCTCTTAAAGGATGCAGTCAACTCTACAGAATAGATTCATGGTCTGGTAAAGAAAGAAACCAAGGGACATAAAATGAAAGCATCCCAGTACACATCCTATACCTTCTGTTTCTGGCTATGTGATTGCAACATGTTCCAGTTTAATGGGTACTCCTTAAGCATGAGCATCTTAGCATTTAAATTGTCCTAACAATTCTCTATTCAGAGAATCATGTGAAGACCACTGATATGCCTTGTAAAATAGAAAACAGCATACTTTCTGGTGTACATATATCACTCATGGATGCTATTTTAATCAATATAATAGATTGTCATCAAAATACTCTATTACTTGCCAATCATGTGATAATTCATTTCTTATTTATTTAATTCAGAATTGAAATCTTGCAAAAATCTTTGAGCATCTTATGACAAGATGCACTTTGATTCCGCATATTCTAATGTAAATAATATTACACAAAATACAATTTTATGAAATGTTAGCAAATAAGTTGCAGATGATGCTCCTTTACTCCCACATTCTTTGGTATGAAAACTGAAAAACACAAACATCTTCTTATACACTAACATACGAATTATGAAAATCCAAACAAACACTGCTACAACACTTTGCATTACTTGTAAGCCTTCCCAATATTTGATCAATGGTTCAGCTAATAGCACTGTCCTTTGTAGAGAATGAAGATAATACCTACATTCCAAATTTTGATCCAAGATCATACACTTCATTCACTAGTCATATTTATTTTTTCTTCATTAATCGGGAAATTTGTACCCTCTATTCTTTGTCACTCTAACCTTGATACTGGAGGTGTATAGGCCAGTGTCTTTGTAGTGTTCAACCCTTCTTTGTTCACTGTTTTCTCATAAGAATATCCAGCTTACATTCTTCTGACAAAGGTAATTCTTACACAAAACATATATTGTACCCTTTTACCTCACTCCTGTCAATTTCTGTTTTATTGTCTTGTCTACATACTTTGGGGGGCTGGGGGGGCTAGACAAAGCAGTTCAGCATGATTGAACAAGTCCAAAGATATAAAGTACAACATGAGGTTGATATTAAGACTATGTTATAACCAGAGGATTTTTTTTTGCTAAATAAGTAAATTATCAGGTTTACCAGAGGACCTGGAGATGAATAACGTTTATATGGCACACATGTTAATTTACTCCACTGTACTAATTAATTTACTTCATTTTACTATGCCTGTTCCTTTCACAATCATGATATAATTAAGGTATGTACAATAAACTCTATTTTTAAAAGAATTATTGCAAAGTCATAGTAATATCCTTCAATAGTTTTTAGTGGTAAACATATCATAGTACTCATTACTAACTATAAGTATATTTATATTTAACTGATTTATTCTACAGTTAATATTAAATGTGTTTATCTAATATATATGTATAACATATATATGTAATATCAAACAATGTATATATACAAATATATATAATATTAAGTACATTGAATCTCAAGAAAGTTCATATTTTCTAATCATAAAAATGAGTCCTTTACCCACCAAGAACAGTATTAGTGAAATACCATTACTGAGTATACATGAGAAATGAAAAAGTTGTATTTCTACACTAACATGGCTTGAGGCACTGTTTTCTGTTCTTCTAAAGTTGCTTTGCTTCTAAGAAATGTATGGATCTATTTTTATAGTGAAACTTTCAGAAAAGTAAAGAATTGTTTCATTTTTATAAGCAAATTCATTATTAGCATAGTAGCACAAAATTCATAAAAGTGAGTTTTCATCTTCAGGAAATACGAGGAGTTTTTTTTCAAAGTGCTATTTCATATGTTTGGTAGTTTTCAAAAATCATAATTTATACTTTTGTTCCTCAACTCCTCTATATTTTTTGCTTTTATGATACTGTTTTCCTTCTAATTCCCAACACAAATTTTCTGAACAGTACAATTGAGAGCTCAGTGAAGAATAAGAATAGTTGAAATTTTATTATTTTCTGATACTGAGAAATTTATTTACTTGTTTGTTATGGAAAAGTATTTTATTCTGATATACTGATTGAGAAATTATTAATATATCTGAATTACATATTAATTATTAATAAATTAAATTTTCAGCTTTCAAATATTAATATTAAAACAAACTAATTAGTCTCAATAGATGCATTTTCCTTTTTATTTAGAGAAGAGATTATTTGGATAATAAAAATAGAAAAACACAAGTAACCCAGCAGCCAGGAGACCTAGTGTCCACACTCAGCTCAATACTAATCAATCCTGTGATCCTGGGTGCATTCCACAACCATTTCTGATATGATTATTAATCTGAAAAGGCAGAAAGAGGAGAAATTGTGATTTCTTGAAGTTTTTATTTTTTACCTAAATCCCTATTATATTAGTCTTTTCTTGCTCCGTATGTAATATTCTGATTTTAGTCCTAACTTATTTGGGCTTATGGTACCCAGAGGATAAGAGTCAGTCATGGCAGGAACGTGTAGCAACTGAACAAAAACATGGTGGCAGGATCAGAGAGATCAGATCTCACATCTCAACCACAAACATGAAGTAGACAAAGTAAACTCCAAGTAGGGTGAGGAAATATGATTTCAAAGCCACCCCCACAACACATTTCCTTCAGAAAGACGACATCACCCAAGCATCCTCAAATAGTACCACCATCTGGGAATCAAGTGCTCCAGCCTCTGGAGTACATTTATTCCAACCACCATAGCATATGTGTATTTTCTTATAGATAGTAAACATTTGCATTAGTCAACTGATTTTTCCTACTTTTTCTTCTCAAACCACTAAACCTGGCATCATTATACCAATTCTATAATTATAAAATTATTATATATTACGTATACATCAATTCTACATAGAATTTCACATAGAATTATAGAATTATAAAATTGGCTTCAGGAAATTGTGCTTCCATAGAGTATTGAATAAGCATTTCAATTTGCCTGACAATTTTCATAATAACAAGATAAATTCTGTCAAAGATTTTGTTCTTAAGTTAGTTTAGCTAATATAAAACAATACTTTCCTGATCTAATATCTACAGAAAACATGAGAAATGCCCAATTGCTCAACAAAGCTAATATTGTTCAGATCAGGGAAATTCATGAAGACATTGCATACCCATAACTGAGAATAAGTAGACCTTGCTCTGACAAGCCCATTTCACCTCATGTTGCTTTTAGAATATGTTACTTTCTACTTCTTGGCTAGGCATAGAAGTACTTCAAGCCAAATGTCAGGGAAGGCACTCTGGGCCCTGGTAACTTTGTTTCTAATTTTTAGAGGTTTACATGATAGAAAAATAGTGATAGAAAGCTGTTAATCAGAAATTCAGCCTCTTTTTAAATAGTAAGAACATGTGAGAATGTGAAATTATAAACACAAACACCCAAATCATGAACTCAGTACCCAGACTAGTGAAATAAATGATGGAGATACTCCAAACTGAAGTGATCCACTTATATTTAATATCTAGTTTTATCAAACATAACATGCATCTAATGCCACAGTCAGACAGCTGCTTTCGTGTAGATAGACCTAATAGCAGTTATTTTACTCAAATGCTGGAGTCTTTCTATTTAGAGAAACCATCCTTCTAGTTTTCTGTCATTCCTGTTAAAGAAGGCAACCTTATTGAGGACCATTCTTTTCTGCATGCTGCTTCCATGAGTGGCTGATGAGTCACTAGAAGTGTCCAGAAAATCCTCCTCACTTATCTGTTGGCAGAATCTTTCATGCATTGCTAAGCCTGTACATGGATTAGTGCCTTGAGGCATGATAAACACACTCTGTAAAGCTGTTTCATTGACACGATGTAGTTTTTGGCTAGGTGCAGCTATTTGTAATCCTTCCAGGTTTTTCTTTATTATTTCCTCTTCAAGTTGTTTTCAGTTTCCCATAGGAAACTTCTGAAAATGTCTCCAACTTCTCTATGATAACTCTATATGTATTTTAAGAAGAGCATAAATATACAGACACAAGTCAAGCCCAAGGAAAGACCTAGAAGATATAGGTAGATGGATGAGTGAAGAGACTATTTTGTCCATTTTGCCCTCTGTCTTAAGTTCTTTGTTGTCTCCTAAATAAGCAAAGACTATCTACCATCACAAACTAAATCCTAGGGATTCTTTTTCTCTACATTGATGGTGCTATTTTCTGAAAGTTATAAGTCATAGGCCTATCTTATCATGCTGGATATTAAACTCATTGAACATTGGGTTTTAAATTTTCTCCTATTTTTTCCTTCGGTTTCAGCTCTCAACACCTCACTGTCACAATACAGAGATCCAAGACAAATGTTTAATACCTAATGTGGTGTGATCTGATCTCACATAGTTTTACTAATATCAAATAAAAAATGTTATCCATCTTTTACATGCAAAAGTGGTACTTGTGAGGAAAAATATTAGGTACACAAAACATCACAGCTCAGTGATGGATTCTAATTGGCCTGATTCAGATGTCTATGCCCTTTCTAGTAAAGCAAATTTTCTCATGAACATAATACCATCTGTATGCTTTACATCTATCTGCAGTACCTAATACATAATAAACCAAAATAGACAAGGTACCATGACTTCACCTTATTTTTTAGTTTGAATTTAATTAGGTTCAATGTTATACACAAATAATATATACAAATAATAATACAAACAATAATTGTGTGCCTGTATGTGTATAAAAGCAAACTCTAAATTTTTAGGATATTTTAAAAATTATTATTGATTTAATGCGTGTAAGAGTTGCAATAGAATGTTTAACTGAGCTTAGCTGAATTTATCACATGTCAATTGAATTAACACACTACACAAGAAACTATGTGCTTTGAGAAGGCTCTGGGAATCCCCTTTTGATTTGGGAATTGCCATTTACCAATGCCTAGAAGGAAAGAATAATAGCAGAGGCGATTTGGGGTAGACAATGACCCCATTAATCATGATGATGTAGATATGGATTGTTCCTTGCAGTGACTCATTTCAGAGAGCATCAAATAATAAACACTGACAGCTAGCTAGTAGTGAGTGAAGACTGACAGATGGTCAATAAATTCAGGACTGGCATATTTTTGTAAATTGATTGTAGGTTTGAAGGCTTGCAGCGCAACTTTAAATCACCGAAGTTGTCTTCCAGATTAAGCAATTACAATTTAAATATGTAAAGTCCTAATCATTTGAGAATGGAATATTTATCACTCTCATATGCTACTGAAATTTCCCAATTATTTTTAACAGAAAAAATCAATTTTAGAGCTTATGCAAAAACTTACAATGGCTAAACTGCAAATCCTTTTCTTTCATGTCATGAAAGATCTATAGTGGATATACATCCATACCTATATACATACATGCATATAAAGTACATAGACATAAAACCATTTGTAAAATATTAATTCATCCAGTCTAAATAATATTTAAAGCTAAAAGGAAATTAAATGTATATTTGAAAAATGTGGCAGTGATACAATGCATTTCAAATGTCTGGATTTTTTGCCCTGTAAGATTCAGTTAACATTGTTGATGTTATATTTAACATTGTTGGTCTTATATATTTAACTATATATTTTAGGTGTGAAGAGGTTTTTAGAGAGGAGGCCAGGTCTGAATCACTGAGGATCCCATTCAATAGGCATCAAACCTGTTTGCTTTGTCTATGGTTTTCAGACAGTCGTCACCAGTTGCTCTACTTAGTCTACGGTTTTCAGACAGTCGTCACCAGTTGCTCTACTTCCATAGTTGTTCCTTTACAAAACACAAAACAAATTATGAAAGAAATGTGCCTTTAAGAATGAAAAGAACTGTATCATTTAGCTTATTTTAATATTGGCAAGGTTATGCTAAACCTGTCTTATAAATAAATTCTCAGAGTATACTCCTTTTTTCACAATGTATTTATATATGTGAACTCCCATGTATGCCCTGCTATCTGTCTCCTGTGGATGGAATTGTCTCCTAAAGCAGTATGTTCACATCCTAATTTGTATGACCAAAAATTTGTATTTATTTGGTGAATAGCTTCTTTGTAGATGTAATCATATTTAAGATGAGGTCACGCTAAATTCAGACTTTCCTAATTCAATGTAGTTGGAGTGATTATATAGAGAGACAATACAAAATTATAGACACATAAGGAAAGGACATGATGCAATAACTGACACAGGGTTAGAAGGAGCCAGGAAGTAAGGAGAATAAGCATGTCTGTACAGCATTACAAAGAATAGAAAAAGAATTCTCTCCCCTAGGCTTTAGAGAACATAGTACTGCCAAAAACTTGATTTCAGACTTCTAACCTACAGAACTGTAAGACAATAAATTTCTGTTGTTTTAAGACATCCAGTTTGTTATACTTTATAACAACAGCCTTAAGAGATGGACATACTGTTCTTCCTGCTGTGTGCTAGGACATAGGCTTGAGCTTCTCTCATTTCTGCTTTGCTCAGGTTAAAATGAAGTTCCAACAGGAATTTATGGGCTGTGGGCAAATGAAGAGTGGTGTTACATCTGCCCAGGTTGCTCCAGGGGCATTGCTTCAACTTGTTTCTTTCTCAGGGAACATAGCTCCAGCTCCTACCAGTTACCACACCTTGAAAGCCACATTGTCCATTTTGTCCCTTGGTCTTAAGAGGTAGTAGCTCTCAGTCATTTTCATGGGTGCATCAGCTGTTGCACAACAAATTATCATGAAGCCATGAAGTGAGACATTCTTCTACAAGAACTTACATTTAAATACAATTACATTAAAAATTATTTAGTTCATAAAAATTGTGTGATAGCATGGAATTGGATTGGCTCAAATATAATCAGACTAGAATCACTGAAAACATTGGTCAGCAAGACGTATATTAGCCTTAGTCATAGAGAAAACACAGAAGGCAGAGCTAAAGTAGTAATACATGATGCTATGTCCAAAGGAGGAAAAAAAGGAAGGAAGGAAGGAAGGAAGGAAGGAAGAAAGATTGTAAGCAAGAAAGGAGGAGACAAGAGCATCCACGGAAACCTGGAACCTAGAAGCCCTGGGAAGTATCTGCAATACAGCTATGAGTATCACAGTCAAAGAAGCCTGTTTGCTTTAAAGTAAGGCTTAACCCACCATGTTACAGCCACTCAAAGTCATTGAAGGAGAAGCAGAAAATAATAATAATAAACTTTTCATTTCTTGATGAGAAAATCAGTGTGTGCAACCTACTTTGTTCTTTTTGTTTCTTGAGACATAAGATATATATAATTTTAAGGAAAGAATATCAAGCCAGAATCAGTCATTTCTTTTTTTCTCCAAAAGAAATAGTAATGGACCATATGATACAAAAAAGAAGCATTTCATAATTTTAATTTCCCCATCAGTAAAACCGAACAAGAAGGTATACCGCCTCTTCATCATAAGAGGTGATGATCAAACAAGACAATACATTTTAAAGTACCTTGAAAAGTGTCATCACATACCATTGAAATATTTTTCAAGACTCAATCATACAATATATATGACATTAATAGGTGTCACAGAAACATTCTTTGTAGGCATATGTAAATATTGTTATTAAAATTTCAGAAGCACAGTTTTTCTTTATTTGCCTTATGATTGATCTATTTTTGTAACTATTGACATATGACATATGAAAATATATCAAATTATTGTTATCTGAATATTTTTATAAGATGTGACTCAATGATTCTTGTCTTTTCAGTATCATGAAAAAATGAGGATAATATTTATGACACAATTTGCTTAACCATAACAGATACTTTCCTAGGTAGAGAATGGTAATGTAAACTTCCCTAAAGACACACAACCTCAACAACTATGGTATGAACTCTTTCCAAAGGTAGAGGATAAAAGATGACAGAAAGGAAAGATGGTGATCTTTATTCTTGCCATACTAACACATATGACTACAAAAGTTGAAAAGCAAAAAGAAACTAGAAAACTTGGGTGTAAGCCCACTGATGGATTTGCGAGCCTGTAAGGGACTCATCCTTCTCAACTGACAAGTATACAAAATGGTCATATAGTGTATAGAGACCAAAGATAAATAAAAATAAATACACGGAATCAATGTTATTGAAACTACTTGGCCTTCCATGGAGATTAATGAAGTAACTGAGAGGTGAGAACTAGGGTGTCCCCTACAAGGCACGATAGTAAATGGAATGAAAGGCTGATGTTTTAGACAATGAGCCTAAGCAGAACAAAGATTAGATTTAGTTGAGACCCCTAAGATTCATAAAATCAAGGTAATCTCTAAAGGTTGATTATTGCAGGAGGTAATGCAGGTGTCATCAGGCTTCTCAGTGCTGCAGGAAATGACATCAGTATGAAAAGTTAGGGGAGAGCAACACACTTGTTCAAAGGTGAGTACAGTATCTAAAGTGTCACACTGCTTCTCATGCTTAGATTTTAGTTACACACATATGAGGTGGGGTGGGGGCAAAGCAATGTCCCCTTACACTTTACGTGAGATCTCAGAAATTAACACATACAAGAAGAGAGTCTCTGAAACAAAATTGACCTTTATAAAGCCTTCACTATCTAAAGTGAGACTAAGGCTAGAAGAGGTAAAAACACATGTTCAGATCATATATAATCCTGGGCATAGAGGTTATAAGAAAACTCAAATCGGTTACACAGAAATGTTTGCACTAATGAGCATAGTATATGAATTTCTAGCCTTAACACATTCTCCTACCTGTTTCGCATACATACCATAAAGGAAATATCACATTTCAGGACCACGAAGAAATTAACCATTGAACAGAAACAAACATAATTTGCATAAATTTTCATCTTACTCTCAAACAACAGATTCTGAAATTAATTTATATGTGTACCATGGTACATTATATGTGACAAGCACTGTGAGCCCCGAGGCAATCTTCCTTAGACAAAAACACCTTCCTTTTTGGAAAGGATGAGAACCTTGAAACCAGAGGCAAGAAGAGTATAGCCAGAATTATTTATTTTCTAGCTTACTGGTTTTTTAGTACAGTGATTCATTTATAAGATCTCTTAAGCAGAAATTTTGAACAGAAATTTCAAGCCAGCCTTGAGAAGTACACATTAGGACTGCAGACATGAATGGTGAATAATTTAGGAATGTCATTTAACTTTTTTTTTTCTCCATCCCAGATTTATTTTTAGGACCTATATGAGTATTAGAAAAGTTTGAAACACTTAGTATATTCTTGAGAATGTAAGTCATCTATTGTAAAGCAAAGAGAGAAAGAAAATGTCAAGTTGTTATCAAAAGTAGTAGCTGCGACACAGATAATTCATACTATGCATGTTTGTCTTCAGAGGCCATTTGAAGAGTGCAGATGCACATAGCATTGTTTCATTTTGAAAGAAGAAATTTGAGTTTAAATTCTTAACCAGTACATACATAATATGAGGATGTATGATCCTCTCCCCATGTCAAACTCTTCATGGGCTCCCCTTTCCAAATTTATTGTCTCTTATTTGTTATTGTTACATGCATATACATGCATATATATTCACATGCATATAACCTTCTTGGTGCATTTTGCCTTGCACATGTGTACACATGTCCAGGGATGACCACTGGGGACTGTATAACCTGTGCTGGAGCTCATCCCTGAGGAGACTGATTTTTTTCCTCTCATAAGCCATTGGCCATTGTAGCTATTTTCATAAAACCTATCAGTTTACTCAACTAAAAGCAAGACAGGAAATATTGCTACACCAGCAACTGTCTGTCTCTCCACATGTTTTCCCAAGGTCCAAGTGTAATTACTGTGTTTTCAGAAGTGCACTGGCATGAAAGTGTTAGATGTGACAGCAAAAAATATCTCTACAGAGAAATTCAATGTTTTAGTTCTAAAATAGGGTGGCATTTCCACTTCTTACAGCAAATGTTACAGCATGGCTTTCTACACAGCCAGCATGACTACCCACAACCTCTTTGTAATAAATATATAATGAATGTCATTTGATCCATCTATTTCCCCCTAAGAGTTTCTGATGCATTTTGCACATGCTGTTAGGAGCTGTATCTCTGAAGTCTGTGACATAATTGTTTTCTTTATTTTCACTTGAAAAGAAACATATTAAATAAAACCAAAGTGTAGCTATTGGTATTAAATTCTGGTAGATTTTGTTATGATGAAAGAGGAGTGGCTATAATTTCAATCAGAGTTTGTTTTAAAATCCATTAATATTTGTATCTTTAGTGCATAAAATTCCCAAGGAAAAAGAGCTTGAATTTCAGCAATAAGTAAAAACTTATAGAATTGTTGCCAACCATGAACATGTCTTCAAAGTACAAGTGGATATTTCAAGGAGAACATGTGGCTAAATTGAGTAGAAATTCTTGACCAAAAAAATCAATGGTTGTCCAGGAGTGGTGGCATGTGGTCATTATCAACACAGTCCTGGGAACAGTAAAGGATGAGGACTTTAAGATCAGTCGTGGATCTATAGGATGTTCTAGACCAGTCTAGGCTCCTAAAACTCTGCCTCAAAGAACACAAAAGCAAACACATAAACAAAAAGGCTTTCTTTACTCCATTTTGTTGTCTTTGTAGCTGCACCTGCCCTTCTTCTTAAACCCATACTGCTTGAGAAATAAACAAATACATTACAACTAAACTTCCCATAGCTTTGGGCTAAGCTTTACCCTAGCTGGATAATTTAAATATTTAAATTTTTTTCTGAAAATTCATGTATGGTAAGTCACATTCACACTCTGAAATTTATAGTCTCTGAGTGGCAGTAATTCCTGCTTCTGCCACTGTCTTACAGTTTAAATTTTTTAAAATATATCATGAAATTTAACACTGCTGCTTCTGGCATAAAGTTAATCCCCTCAGTTATTTTCTCTCCCAGGCTTCCTGTTGCAGACCTTCACTGATTAAAGAATTGGGATGTCTGCACTTTCTCACACCTAAATACTACAGACTGACTACCAAAGAAACCTACAAGTAGAGAATATCAATTGTAAGGATTGAGAATGTACTTGTTGACTCTCTTCAATGACATGCTCCACTATGTAGCAGTAGGAACATAGAATTACTAATTAATCCAAGGAATTATTTTCTGCCCAGGAATGTCAAACTCCAATAGAGTATTTAGAGTTTCTAGAATTCATGAGCCTATGAAAGCTCCAGCAGATTTTAAGGTCAAAAGAATAAAAACATAAAATAAAATAAAATGAAATGAAATGAAATGAATAAAAAAAGAAAGAAAAACAGAAAATAAAAAAGAGAAAAAGTTTATTCATATTCCTAGGTAACTTTCTTAATTTCTGTTTTTTCTTGATATTTTCTATGGATATCTATCCATATTTCAAAGCTATTTGTTTTCAATTGTGATTTTATTTAATAGGATTGTTTTATAGCTGCATAAAAGTTTACAAAATATAATTCCTGGTAAATCTGTTTTGCTTTGTTATTGTCACAACTATTGGAATAAAAGTGAGAGAGACTGGCCACAATCAGATTCTCCTCTTGTAATAAATTTACCTTAATTCCCTGAGGAAATTCATGGTTATTATTCTTACTCATTTTCAACCAGGTATGAGGTGTATCTTAAGGGACTCGTGTAATAGAATTTTGAGATTTGGTCTTGGAAGCTTTTAAGAAAGCATTAAGTAGGGAAACCTTTTTATAGCTCTAATGCTTTCATATTTTGTTTCTGTTATATTTCAATAACTATTGGAAAACAAACATCTAAAGGAACTGCTCTCCAATTTGGAGGGGCATCTCATCTATAGTCTATGATTATAGAAGCATCACATTTTGTACTGAATCCTTCCTTTTTCTTACTTAGTGGGACTTGAGTGCCATGTAACCATTTGCCTTTCTGACAAACCCCTAGTGGATTATGATGATCCTGTGAGCATCTCACTCAAGGAATCACTGTGCTAAAGGATAGCTTTATTCTGTGAACACACACACAATCAGAAACCATGAAATAAGGTGGCTATCCAATGAGATAAACTGACTTTCTTATCTCCTTGTACACATCAGTGCTATTTTTTTAAAACATTGCTAAAAACTGATTCAGACCATAGCAAGTAGGCATACAGCCTGGGATTTTAAGATCTGTAACACACTTAGCAAGAGAGATGTCTGGCAAGATATCAACATTAGATCATTGTACCATACGCTGTATTTCCTCCAGCACACAATAGCTAGCAGTCCAGCTAACTCAATAAAAACAATATTAACGCTGTTACATTACCAGACAATCACATTCCCATTAGCATCAGCCTCTGAAAGGTATTCCCATGTTGGAAGTTAGCCAGACTTCTTCAGACAATCTCAACTTACAGCACAATGTAATTTGGAGAGGGCCATATGGCAATAAATATGGTTATGAAATACTGCACAAGTCTTGCTCATTCTCCTTTATTACAGTGAGAAGTGAGCATCTAGAGACAGACTTAAGAATATATAATATATAAGAAGAAAATAATATATGTATGTGCGTATGTAATGTATTAGCATAATCTTTGACCCTATAGCACAGAAAAATAAATATGCTTTCTGAAATAGAATAAACAAGTATTTCTTTGCTTGAGTCACTTTTAATACACAAATACATGCCGATGTTCAAGAAGACGTAATAAGCAGAATAAAGAAATGAAGAGGATTTCTCATATGGTACAGCTGCTCACATTAACTCCCATGAAAGCAACTGCTTAAACCATTTTTTTTTTACTTTGTGAAATAAGAGAACTAATGTTGACTACATTAAAGAATTATTTAAGGATTTGTAGAATCTGCAGTGAGGGATATTCCTGTTCTTTTTCCTCTGTTGAGTGCCTTAGCTCTGAGGCAATAGTGGACTTCTCATAATAAGAACTCACTTTTTCTCTTCTATGTTTCAGTGTCAGCCTTCCAGTACAACCACCTGCTCAATCAAGCCACTTTCTATGACTTCACAGTGAAGCTCACTCCACTAACCCAACGGTACTGTCAATCTAGAATATCGATATGAAAGCTTGAATTGCATATTTTATAATCAGCCAATTGTACTTAGAAGGGAGACATTTTTCCATCTTTTAATATCAGAGTCCACTCTGTCTTTTCACCAATAATAGAAACCTATCACTTTGCGTATTAACTACAACATTACTGACAAAGCAGAATAAATTGATCACTGTTTCTACTGAAAAGAATTTCAAATTGTTATCGCTTTCAGAAAAAGCAAATTCCAGAAAATAACATAATGTGTTTATTTTTAAGTGTCTTGACAAAAGTGTGGCTAAAGAATAAAAAATTAACAAGTATATATTCCACACCACCACATCAAGGCTACTTCTTTCAAATATTTCTCTTTATTATGCTACAATTTTTACTTATATGTTTATAGCAGATGTTGCATCCTTCTGCTGAAGGGATGGTGGGGAACCTTTACCTCCATCTTGTCAACAGTGAAAAGCCCCTAAGTTTTATTTCACAATCTACCATTTACCTAAACTGATCTTTTGTCAATATGCGTGTTCTCAGTTCCTCAAAGATGGAATATTCTTATTCACCCAAAGGCAGCATTAAGTCAGATGGGGTGTTAAAACTTGCATTTTCTCTTTGACTAAATCACTTTTTAAATGCCCATCCTACTCCAAATAATGGGGCCTAACCAGAAGCTAGATCGTTTACCAAATAGTCCAAAGTATGGTTAATACTATCGTTTCCATAAATACAAAAATGGGCATTAAACCGTTAAATCAAAAATTCTTAAACCATTAATAAAAAATTCCAACTCAAATTTCCTGAAGCAAGTTTCTGTGTGTACTGTAACTCAGACACTGTTCCTTTCCTGTTATAACAATGACTTTGCAGTGGTTCTGTTTAGTTCTAAATGAAGGCACAGGAGAGCAGGTTTTTCAATACTTTATAGAATAGTAGTTCACATGGGCTGTTTTTGTTACAGTGTAGTTCTGATATAATGAAATGAAAACCCAATGTGGATTTAGAAGTCATAGATTTCGAAATCCATTCCTTATTATTTATGGAATGTTTTCATTAATTTGATCTTTAGTCCTAAACATAAAATAAGAAAGGTAAGGATAAGATTCCCTTTTACACTGATAAAGCCTTCAAAAAGGAGAACATATTTTAAATGTGTTTTAAATATAAAGACTCTGTATACATATTATTTTTTCTGCCTTCTCCTACCCAACTTTAATTTTATGGCCATAGACTGCTATATAGGCAACCTATATATTGCTTTAAAGATTCTGTTACAGCCTAATCTAATTGCCTACCACCATCTCCATCTTTGTTTTCTGGATTTTTCAGATTAGACCAATCAAAGCAGGATCCACTGCCTTTGGCTCTAAAATATGCCAGTTCTCTTACATTGTTCACTGGGGTATGGGAAGCAACATTGCTTAATATTAGGCATTGTCTTTACACTGTCAAAATTATCTAACTAGTTCCTTACTTTGCTAATTCTTTCATGAATATTACAGTGTTACATAAATTGTCTCATGCACTACTGATGTTACTGCCGAGCTTCAAGCTTTCTCTTCTCAACCAAGGAATGGTTGAGTTAGTTTTCTGTGGCCATGACAAAGTATCTGAAAGAAGCAACTTGAGAAAGGAAGAGCTTATTTGGGCTCTCAGATTTAGAGCATCATCAGTCCATTGGACAGAAGGTACAGAGAAAGGAGGAGCATTGCTAAGCTCTTGTCATACTGGGAGGAACTTTTGTCAACTCTTCCTTATAATATGGCAGCCCAGGAAATAGAGAGAGCATCCAGAACCTTCATAGGCTCTTCCCTAGTGGCTTACTTTCACCAGCAATATTAAGTGATAAATTTTTAAGTGCAATAAATTTTGTTTAAACATGTATTTCACAGTAAAATAGTCATAGGATGCTTCTCACAGTCTTCTGATTTTCATTTCTTTTCCTTCCTTTGGTATTAAAAAGGATAGCAAGCTATTTTTACTTATTAGTTAAGGAAAAAGCACAAGTTTTTATATGAAAGTTTCATCAAAGTAATTTTTGTTGCATAAAATGATATTAAGAGGTTGAGGAAGGAGCTGAAAGGGATTGCAACCTCACAGGAAGAACAACAGTCTCAACTGACCAGAACCCCTCAGAGCTCCCAGAGACTAAGCCAAAAACTAAGGCGCATACAAAAACTGGGCTGATCCATGGCCCCCAGCACAGGTGTAGCAGAGGACTCCCTTACATGGGCTCACTGAGAGAAGTGCTTAATCCTATGGAAACTTGATGCCCTGGGGAAGAAGTATGCTGATGGGGGTGAGGAAGGGGTGGGTGGGGATGTGGGAAGCACTCTCTCAGAGGTGGGGGATATGGGGTATGGAGTAAAGAACTAGGGGAGAAGGGACAGGGAATAGGGGCAACTTTTAGAATGTAAATAAATAATTAAAAAGAAAGACTTTAAGAGAAAGGAATCCAAATAATATAGAAAAGTTTCCAATGCACACAAATGTCACAGCTAGACAAGGGTAAGACAATAAGGCTTAATTAAAACTCTCCACAAATTACATCGTAATTATCATAAGGAACTTGAGACTAAAGTTCAAATTTACTTGTTGCTTTCTGGCAATAGTCTTCTGGTTGTTCCTCTTCCTTCATTTGGTGATCATGCCTTCCTCCTTCTACGATTCTTCTGGGATACTCTGGCCATTCTCAGGAAACATAACTGTGCTGATATTAGGAATCATATAACTAAGTCTGTTCTCTAATGACTCCTTGGAATTGGGGACAAGGGAAGAGCGCTTGCTATCAAGAATGATAGCTTGAGTCTGATACTGAAAACCCACAAGCTGTGGCACACTTGCATGAATGAACAGAGAGAGAAGGGAAAGGAGGGTGGGGGAGGAATGGAAAGAAGGAAGAAAAGAAGGAAAGAAGGAAAAACAAGAAAAGAAAAAAAAGAAAAAGAAAAAAAAAGAAAACAAAAAAGGAAAAAAGGAAAGGAAAGAAACAGGTTCTTTCTTTGGAAAATCTTTTTCTTCCTTCAGGAAGAAATAAGGAGCATAAGGAAATTAATTCCCAGTCATTACATGGTCAGGGCTCTGCTGTCAGATATAACGCTAAACCATTTAAGAATAAAACGATAACAGAGAATATGCTGAAGTTCTTACAATGGTATCTTTTAAGGGAAGTGCAGTGAATGGAGTTTAGGTAAAACTCCTTCCAACGGTTCCCCAGCACCCCTGTCTTTTGAACTATAATATTCTCTGCTGAAACTTATTTACTTATTAAAAGGGCCTCCTAACCTATTTTCTGGTTAATAATGAAATCCTTCTGAGGAGTTCTTTTAACGGTTTCCATATCACAATATGGAGGGAAGAGGAAGTCTAACTGAAAAATACTCAGATCTGAACGTCTGAGCTACACCTATAATCCTCAGAGCAAGCCCTAGAAAGCAAGGTAAACAAAACTGATACCAAGAGTGAAATCAGAGCACATACAATTAAATATGGAAGTTTTCTATTAACAATTTGTACAACAGCATTTCATTAATTAACAATAAAGTGATAAGAATATTCTTAGATTACATCCCAGCAATAGACAACATTAACCCCTTTTTATGTCAGGGCATTTTATATGTAAATACATGTAGTATTTTCAATATATTCACATGTAATATTCACATTGAGTAAGATTTTAGGTCTCTGTAACAGTATTGGTAAATGAGCCCTGATGTTTCTATGCTATACAGAAATCATAAGAGTTAATGTTCTAAAGTTAATCTTGCAACCCATTGGTATTAACTTTCAGAAGACGATGAGAAGAGGGAGAGAGGGGGCAGACAGAGAGGGTGAGAAGGGAGAGAGCTTAATTAGAAAATCTCTTTTGAAGGAAATAACTTTCTTTCAGAATTTTAAAATTGAAAAATTTTGTAGAGTGAGAAAAAAAGTGTTAACTAAAATTAACAGATGCTCTTGTTTAATAACACTGGAACCATAACCCCTAAGCACACACATATTCTTTGGGCTTGAATAAAGAACATGACATTACATAGGAGCCTAAATCACTTGTAACAAAATAATGTACACAGATTAATGAATCTCAAGAAAACATGCCCTATTCATTAGAAGAACATTTCTAGTCTGAAAACTACTTTTGCTTCCTGCTCTTTTCTTCAGAAAGAAAAACTGTATAGTATTAATACAGAGACAGGCAGGAGGCTCAATGGAATAGAAATGAACACCCAGAAATGAACCCACACACCTACGGTCACTTGATATTTGACAAAGGCGCTAAAACCATTAAATATTTTTGTTAAAATTCATACATCTCCTCTAAATAACGGTAAATAAATACGTGTGTTTCTGAATTATGATGATCAATTAAAATGTTCACAATCGTATTAGAATTCCCTTAATTACCCATAAATACATACATCTTGTATTACACCTTCCTGCGTGTTCATCTCAACTTACTACATCTAAAGTAGTCAAGATAACACTACCCTCTCTCTCCTCACTTTTGTTTCTTTCATTTTCTCTGTCACTCCTTTACTATTTTGTTTTACTTATTTGCTTATCTGTCTTCCACCTCCCAGAAATGTATAAACAACAAACGCAGAATTGTGGCATTTACTGAGTCTTGTTCACCGGGACTCTACTGCGTGCTTGACACATTGGATGATTTAAATCTTCTTTCAGAAATTCAGGAAATATATATATAACAATGAACATGAGAACTTTCTCTAAGTAATCAAATAACTTTTAAGAATTCTTAGTGTGCATTTGCATGTCCTAAAGTTCTTTTTATCTTGAGTATTTTTCTTTACGGAGATTCCTTTGGGATGTCTGAAACAAAAATGCCTAGACTAGGCAGGCTTTAGTAACAGCAGCAGCTGTCCAGAAGCAGCTCCAGGCTGACCACTGTTGGACGAACGTGTGCATTGCCATACTGGGAAGGCTTTGTCGGAACGTCCCCTATAATCAGTGCAGAAGTAGGGAGGTCTGCTAAATCAGGCTTACTTATAGCAATCCTTTCAGAAGAAACTCCAAGAGAGATGTGGAGAAAGAAAGAACAACAAAAAAAGCATGAAAAAAAGGAGAGGAAAGAAAGTGGGGGAAATGGGGTGTGGTAGCTTTTCAGTACGCTATCAATTGCCAAGGTTACTTTGGCACAGAGAAAAAAGAAAAAGGGCAGATTGTGCCTGCCTGAAGCTTTTGTACTTCTGCCCAGACTTCAGGGGAAATGATGGGATTAAATAAAAGTGCCAGTGAAAACAGACAGGAAATCTTCCCAATAATTTTGCCCCTCTGAAGGATGAGCTGCTTGAAGCGCTGACCTCCCTGCCTCTCTCAGTGCGGTCAAGAAACTGACTGTCACTCCCACAATTATGATTAATGTTGCTCCCACTGGTGACATATTGCTGTCCATAGTCTCTGGAGTACAGAAAGACTCAGTTGTCCTGGGCTGTGTTTAGTCATGGCTCTGGCAAAAGATCTGTTTGCTGGAGCTCGCGGCTTAGCTTTCAACAGGCATCCTCTTGATTCTTCCTGAGACATCCTATCATAGAAGAACAGAGACTGCTACAAAGAATGACGGCTAAGAAGGATAAAACATTAAATTAATTTTGAAAGAGCTTTTATACTGAACTGCAAAATGCAGCATAATGAATAATTAAACAATTAATAATGTAATCCTCTTAAAAGCACAGAACCACTGTGTGAGAGATTAAGTGTTTAAGAGTTTCCAGTATAATGCAAATGGCAAGATGAGCCCTTCTTCCTCTCACTTTTCAGGGGAATGGATTGAAAGCTCATTTCCAGGTTTTAATTAAATACTATTAAATTTGCCATAATAAGCAGAGAACAACACTGTGGTAGTGTGGAGGGACTACTAAATACAAAGGTAAGTATACAATGACAAGACCCCTAACGTTTCTTGCTTCTGTTTTAATTTTAAAAATTAATGGGCAACTCTAATTCTAAGCCACTTGGTGCACATCTCCAAATTTTAGGTTAAATATCAATTTTTAGTAATAAAAAGCAATTAGACTAAAATATAATTGTAGTGATCTACTTAAAAGAGAACTAGAAAAACCATGTTGACTAATTGCAGAATTAAAAATAAAGTAGTTGATGCTTCTAAACACTATTTTATTGCCAAATCTAACAAAGTTGTCCAGGACACAGAATTTATGATCCCATGAATATATTTTCAGTGTTACTAAATCTCATATTTAGGATGGTTATATAGATACTCCTTCTTAAAGGGAATAGACCCTCCTGGAGGGAAGAGAAAGGCTACAGAAGGCTCAAGAAGTAGAGAAAACGCACAAGGATCAGGAAGCTCTTGAATCTTGGAAGATTCACAAAGCTACTCTCAAAGGTTCTATTAGCATATACTGAGTAGAAAAGAGAAACTCCCCAATAAGTTGGACACATTGAAGGCAGCTGCAGCTTTAATAGTCATCAGCCATCCTGGATGAGATTTTCAGTGATGCAGCTACTTTTGAGTCCTCCATATTCCCATAAGCAACCAGAATGAACTCAGTAGTCCACTAAGCTGAGCTCCTGAGCACTTGTTTCTTTGGTCAGCTCTAAGGCCTCATCTGGTGGCAAATAAGCATTTGTTCACATCTCTCCAAGAAGATTCTCACAACAATGAATTCTTTTACTTCAGTTGTATTAGTAATAAAAGTATCACAAGGGAAAGGATCAGGAGAGCATGTAGGGAGTCAATAGAGTAAGATACAAATGAAGCAGGAATTTCAAATGTACCCAGTCTCATTCTGTACACATATAGCTCTCTGGAGCACATGTTATGCAAAGACATTTGCCCTGCTGTCTGGGAGGTGAATGAAATTAATAGCTCCTGGCCAGTAAAGAGATTCTAGTAATGTAGGCTGACCACCAAGACTGTTTCTAAATAGATATCATAAAGAAAGGCCCTGCCTGTAATTTACTCATAAACTACTTTACCGGTATAATTAACATTGTTTTAAAGTGGGATTAAAGGCTCACTTCTGAATCCATTAGTTCACATGCCCTGAGTTGCTGCCTATGTGTCCATATGGTACCAGGCCTAATTATCCTCTTCAACAGGTCTTAAGACCAACTAGAGAGCTGTTAGTTACCACCAAGGTGCAGGTATCACCACTTTACCCTTAGGATGACTGTACCATGCTGTTTGTTGTTGTGGTTCACAGGCATCATAGTTGGGTAAAATTATCGGTTGCTTCTTTCCTTTGGACATTTGCATAGCATCTTCTGATCCAGGAAAGTTAGTTGCCAGGGTCAGTGCTTTCTGGTCAGTTCAAGATCAAGAGCCTCTGGACACTATGTTTGTTGTACATGGTGGCTTCAGCAATAGGGCCTTACCTTCCACTTCTAGAAGGCAACCAAGAGTAAGAAAAATAGCCTGTAAAGTTTTGGGATTCGGTATCTGATAAACAACATAAGAGAAGGCATCTCATGAAATTTTCATTTAATTTTACGAGTATTGTATGTGTTTTGGTAGAGAGTTATGTGCCTTAGTGACTATTCAGACATCCAGGCTGTTACTCCCCCTCCTTCCCAGAGCTGCTGCTTCTGTATTTATCTTCTACCCCCTTCCAAATTAGAGCCTCCTCCCGTTTTCCCCATCAGTTCACTTGAACCCTTATGTTCTCCTCTCCAGTGCTCTCCCACCCTGACAATGGTACCTGGTTTCCCCAGTTACCCTGGAATATGTATGCACTAACATCTGGCGCTCAGAGCCTCTACTGAGAGAGCCTCTACATCTCTCTTTTGGAATCTGGGTTATCTCACTCAACATGATATCTTCTAGTCCCATCCACTTATCTGCAAGTCTCATGATTTAGTTCATAGTCCCTAACAAGATAACCATTTATCTCCATATGGACAGATTAGTGTCATCTTAACCCCATATTACAGAAACTTTTTTTCACAAAAGGTTGAAACCATAACAGAAACCCAAAAACCATTCAAAGTACAGGGTTGCAGAGCTCAAACTCAATAGATTAATCTAAAGTACAACTCCTGCACCTGAGGTTCAGAGATCATTGCAGAAGTGGGAGCAGAAAGATCTTGAGAGCCAGAGGAGTAGAGAAATGGTTAAGCGACTGTGCTTTCTTGGAATTTAAGAAGACACACCCATAATGTTTCAGCAACATGACAGCTAAGCAAGGACAAAAGCAATAGACATTCTAATGTGGATGGATTAAAGCCCCCAAGGCCTCAAACCTACACAGAGAACTACAGGAAACTAAGGAATGCTGAGAGCAGGAGAAATACTCTTGTCTATGGAAGAGCACACTTAGTGGCTACCCAATATCAACTAGTCAGCTCTGAAAATATACATAAAACTAATATTATACAAACTCAATAGATGTACTTACATATGTAAGAAGAATGTGTGTGTGTGTGTGTGTAATAACAATTAATGAAAAAAAGAGGCTATGAATTTGAAAAAAATACAAAGGAGGGGTATACAGCAGAATTTGTATTCAGAAAAGGAAAGGAAGGAATATTGTAACTATATCATAACCACAAAAAAATGATTAAGATTTTAAAAGATGGTGTTCTAAGGTAAAAATGCTGCTTAGACACAGGCCCAGTCTCTATCCATGACACAGATAACTTCCTCATGGAAAGTGATTCCTGAATCAGTTTAAACTTCAAGTAAAAGGGAATTTTGAAACTAACACTATTTTGTCTAACACAGTAGAATATAACTTCAAGTTAATCTCATGCTGTTTTAAGAATTAAGTTCTGTATATGAAAGATCCCAACATAAACATACCTAAGAGGTTCACATTGTTCAAATTCCAGCAAATAGCTTAGAACTACGTTTCACTAATGTATGAAATTCAGTATCATGGCTGCCATCCCTCCTCTTTTGACTTTCAACTCCAGAGCTTCAACTTTGCCACATGGCCTTTGGTTACTTCCCATGAAATTCCAGGAAATGGGCTCTACATGGAAATTGCATAGAATTCATCATGCAAAATTATTCCTGCTTTCTATTGCCATGCTTGCTCTCTCTTTCTCTCTCTCTCTCTCTCTCTCTCTCTCTCTCTCTCTCTCTCTCTCTGTGTGTCTGTGCACATATATGTAGTTGTGCGTGTCACATGTGTCTGTGTGGCATATCTGTGTGTATGTACCCACACAGTATATACATGGGTAAAGGTCTAGGTCCTATGTAGTAGATAGAATATCTTCATACATTATTTCACTGTTTCTCTTTCATTCCTTCTTCCGTTTTTTGAGATAGAGTCTTTTGCTGAACCTAGAGTTCAATAGATTGGCTGCCCAGCAAGCCCCTAGGATCTGCCTGCATCTACCCTGCCAGTACTGCTGTGATAGTCATGTGCCACTGCAACCTGGCTTTTACTTGAGTGCTGGGAACCCATATTTGGTCCTGATGCTTGGACAGCATGCATTCTAGCAACTGAGCGATCTCTCCAGTCCACTTTTTACTGATGTTTTTACCTCCCAGCATTGTTTTCTTCCTATATCTGTAGAAAGGATTAAAGGTTAGTTCCTTACAGATCATACCATTCTTTTCTGGCTGCTTGCAGTGACCTAGGCCATATAAAGCCTCTTCCTAAAGGATGATGCCAGTGACATTTCTAAAGAAGAATGAGTTGCTGCAATCATTTAAGAAGCAAATGTGAAAGCAGGGAAAGTTAAAGCAAAAAACAATATAGGGAGATTTTTTTTTCTATTATGAAAGGCTATCTTGCAGTCTTAGAACAAGTTTTACTCTGTAAAATGTCCCTTCAAGGAGAATAGTCACTCAGTCGACACTGAACTTGGGAGATAAGAGAGTTTAGAAATAAAGAGCAATATTTCAATGTACACATCTATCCACAGTAAAAACTGACAACTGAGATATTTAAAATAGTACAAAATAAATGAAGAATGTCATATCAAATCAGACACTCACTATGTGCACTAAATGTAGCTAAGTTAAAATTAGTTTCTAAGATCAGAGCTTTGTTAATTGGTGTTACTCAGTTTATGAATAATAATTAAGTACTTTAAAATGTTATATCATGCAGGAGCAAAGCCCAGATGATAATACTGAAATCCTCTATCTCCTCCAACATTTCAATGTAGTTTCAAATTCATTTTATTTTCCTAAGGAAATGTAAATTCCATGTCTAATGATAACCAGCGAGGAAATCTGATTTGCTTTTAAAGGACTATCTTTTCCAACTGGGTTTGCTGGCATTCATCTACACACTAATGAAACATGAAAGTTCAGTTCTCAACATTTAACTATCCCATGTTGACATTTGAAACCACTTTAAAGGAAAAGGGTATCATATCTGAATGTGAAGAGAACTGGGATAAAATGAGAGAGGGCTCAGACCTCGGGCATCTTCCCTTAAGAAAATGAGCACTCTTGATATTCACTCTTATAAAATGAGTGGGTGAGGATGAGTTACAAAATGAAATCTGTACATCTCATAACATCAAGAGCTTTGAAACCACTCTAAGTAAACTGAATATGAATGAGCTAAGAAATGGGAAAAGCAGAAATATCTGTTATTACATCTGGATTAGGCTAGATATCCCAAGTTTCATCCTGTCAGAAAGTCGGGAAATATTACCTGGCAAGGATGGAAATGTATTTTGGCAGATAGTGTTGATTAATTTTTCCCCCTGAGGAGAGGCTGTTGTTGAGAGGGAAAGAACATTTCCAGGCAGGAAACATAAACAAGCACTGTTTCCAAGAAGCACTACCTGCTAGGAACTTGGGTCACTTTACCTAAGACACGATGTTAGGTGCACTCAGGAACAGGACTCTAGAAGGCAAACCACCCAATGGACTGCTGCACAGCCTGGGCAAGGGGTCATTACAGAATGGGCAGGCGGGGGCATCAGCCAGCGGTGATGGACAGACTCTTAGTTCTCTCCATCCAACTGTTTGCTGCTCACTGTTTACACCTAACTACAGATCTCACTCACTAGCTCTTAAAATCCCTTTTAAATGGCAATACAGATTCCCCAGTCTCAGCCAAATCTCATTTTATGCTTATTGCACTTTGCTACAGAATTGTTTTTCCTTCCATGCTGCATTTTTCTTGTTCAATCATCAAACTGGCAGACTCTGACTAGCTTGTCAGAAAGGAAGAGGTATTTGTATTTCATAGGAAATTAATCTAATCAGGAGAATGTTCAGTAAGAACCCAAGCCAGACTTGTTTACAAATGAACAATACCTGAAGGGGAGAGCCTTTAATCTTATTATTATGTGACCTTCCAAAGCCTAGGACACAATTGTTTAATTCCTCCTTGTTAACTCATTCTGTTTAAAGTTTACTGTGTCCTATGGTTTTTCTCTGAAAATAAGGAAGCTAAAAATCACTCAATTCTAATAAAACAGAAGGCAGGAGGGAAACTAATAACAACCTTTAAGACTGTGATGGAAATAGCTTTCCATAAAACAAGAATAAACAGCATTGCAGTCTAATTTACCTCTGCATAAAATGTAAACTGCAGCTCAATGTGCAGTAAAATATTAGTATCTTTATTGCCTGCATAATCTTAACTAATCATTTCTTATGTTATTTCTGTAGTTACAGTAAGTCATCTACATGAAATTTGACTGAATAAGGTTAGCCCTGCAGTTGAAAGGACTGTGATTTTCTTCATTTGTTTGTTTGTTTCTTTCTTTTCTTCCCCATTTCATAGAATCCGGTTTCCTTAATGTTCTCTTTCACTTCCAAGCTAGTCTCAGGCAGGATCAGCATCTGCTTTTTGTGGAATGTCACCAGCCCCAAACTGGTTTTTTTTTTTTTTAAAAAAAAATCCTCTCCTTTGTGATACATAAACACATTCTTTAGGGACACTGTAATTATCCAAAATGAGCTGTATTACTGAAAATTACTTCAGCACCCCTTTGATTTATCTGTAGTAAACATGCTTATATATAAAGTAAAACTGCCACCAATGTACTGAATCAATGGGATATGCTAATGTGATAAAGTATGGACAGATACCATATGACCCTATGAGTTACAATCCTTGTTTTTCCTCTCATATTGGGAAAAACAACCCTTGGCATCTTCCCATGTTTATGAAAGTGGCTCAGAATATCATAAGTCCACATTTGCAATCATTTCCCTTATGGAGATGGCATTTGTCTGTATTTGTGAGGTCTACATTTTTGCAGTTTTCACTTTATGCTTCATTACTGAGTAGGTCTTATCAGCAGCCCCAGTTGCAGTGCAGATGATTGGAATTAAGTGTTTTTATTTGTCTTACATGGTTTACTCCGACAAGATTTTCTGCATATAAGCTTCTTTGTTCAGCTGAGAACTGGATACATTGCCAAGGCATTGTAAAATTTACATCTTGCCTGTTCTCCTGTATTCTTTCCAAAAGTGGATTGAAAAACAAAGTATAGTTTTTAATTAGAGCTCTGACTGACAATGAAGATTTTTGCCCCTGAGCATTTGCATCTCTGATCACTGGTAAGGTTCTATAAGAAGCCTACTAGGGGATGTTCACAATGCAGTGTGTGTGTCAGCTAAAGATAACCATCAGAAAATTAATTTGATCATGGTAAACAACAGTAGGGACAAACCTGAAACAAACATACCTTTCCTTTTATCATCATGTAATCCAGAGTGATGGCCCTGCAGACTTCAACTGGAAGCACTTTCTTCTTAGTACCTCAAACAGTTTCAGAGTGAGCATTGCTTTCTTAGGTTATTCCTGAGTTCAGACTGTCATGGCTAACTTCTCCTAATGTAGAGTTTGAAAGTAATCTTTTTCATCTTCAAAATACCTTAATGATCAGAATTAATTCTGCAGAGCTAATAACTAGATCATTCGAGCACATGTTGGAGAAAGCCAAGATGATGGTAAGTCTTGTTACATAAATTGGAAAATGAAGACTAAACTGATTAACAAAGCAGAGGCTCCATCTTGGAGTTTGTAAAGACAGTGGTGATTACTGTGCTAGCCTAGGAGAAACTTTGACACTTCTCTCTGGAAATTTTTGATTCTGTGATTTCATTTCATAACATGTTACTTTCCCCTTTTCCTGAGGAGTCTGCCTCCTACACCCATCATTTAGATATTAAATTCCTGAGGACTCAGCAACAGCACTTCTTGTTCTCCTGCAATGTTTTCCTTTGATGTGATCTAATCCGTTCTTAGACTTTTAAGACCTCCTAACACTGATGAAACCTGGAAATCCAAGTATAGCATCCTGCACCCACATATAAATTTTAAATCCAAGTATTCACTTTATTTAAGCATCTCACATCATCTCAAGCTTAAGCACCTCAAAGGAGACTGCTAAAATTTCCTACAAATTCTCTTATTATAAATCTTTTCCCAATTTTGGCTAAAATAACAATTAGTACCATGTGTCACTCCTATAGGCTCTAGCAAAAACATAAGCAAAATATTGTACCTCAAATATCCTAAAATCTGTCCATAGCTCCAAAGTACATTTAAAATTGTCTCAATTAATCTTCATTTGTATTATCATCTACCTATTCAAAGATACCAGCCTTGCTTCTTAATTAACTTGTAATTTATTATAAAATTTCAATCCTGCTTTGCTCTATTAGTTTACCCTCTATGAAACAGTTAAAGTGATCTTTAAAAAATACAAGGAACTTCTTGTCAATCTCATATTTAAAAGTTGTGCCAGTTTTCCAAACATTGCAGATAAAAGCCAAAGCTGCTGTGGAAGCCTATGAGGTCCTTCCTGATCTCTCACCTCAGGAAGCTAGAGATACTTTCCTTGCACACCACATTGCAATCACAGTTTTTAGATACTTTGTTACAATAAGCCACCCTGAAAACAGCCTGAAGCTAAGCTCTGCCCTTTGCATCTAATTCTTCATTGTGTTCTTCGGGGCAGCAGAGCTCCTGCCTAGCCTGAACCTAATGTCAAGTCTCCTGAAATATCTTTCCTAACCATACCTCCCATTTTACTCATTTTTGTAGTTTATTGTATCTTTTGCTGCAGTTATTACAATTATGTTGCTTACATGTCCATTTCCATTGTCTTGGCTCATCACCTGCTATTTAAAAGTTCATTGATTCATTGTTCAATACTCCATTTCTAACCTCTGCCATGGCACTGAATCTGTAATGGCCACTCAGTGAGTCTGCACAGCTTGTACATTTAGTTTTATTTAGGCTTACTCTTAAAATATGAAAAAGTATTGGCAGCCTCTGATTATCACAAAGGACTTCCTTCCAATGAAGGAAGTATCTAAATAAGAGTCAGTAATAAATTTATGCATAATGAAAGTAGTATCGTATACAAACACAGAAAGAAGATTTAAATGCAAAAGGGGGCTGGAGAGATGGCTCTGTGGGTAAATTGCTTGCACAGCATGAGTTCCTGAGTTTGAAAAAATTATGTGCAATGTCAAGACAGACAGACATCAGGAGCTTACTATAGAGACACTAATCAAAATTCACTGTCTTCAATGAGATGCCGTGTCCTCAAAACTAATAAAGAGAATGACAGAGAAAATCACTCAGTGTTGACCTCTCCACATGTGCTTTCATGGACACACACACACACACACACACACACACACACACCTAATAAAATGAAGAGCAAAACGAATGATGACTTGTTCATATCTCTAAATGTGTATTAATGATATAAAGCAAAACAGTTAAGAATTCCAGCTAAACATGGTGGTTCACTTCTTGTAATCAGCACAAGAGGCAAAGGCATATTTCTGTCAGTTCAAGGCAAGTCATCTCAACAAAATGAATATAGTCTAGGGCTACATAAAGAGACTCCATTTGGAACAACAAGAAGCAAACAAAAACAAAGGAACGAAACAAACAGAACAGCACTAAAGAGTTGGCTCAGTCGGTAAGGTCCTTGCTGGGCAAGCCTGAAGACCTAAGTTTGATTTCCCACTACTCACATACTCACATACACAGTAGAGCAGCCTGTGTCTTTAATCTAGAACTTGGGGAGTAAAGGAGGAAGGATTGATGCAGCTCTCTGGCCAACCAGCCTGGTGAGCTCCTGTCTCAAAAAACAAAAATAGAATAAGATATAAGAAGATACCCAGTGTACCCAGTGTTGGACATACACACACACACACACACACACACACACATATATCCTTGCACTCATAAACCTACACATATAACAAACACACACATACACACACATACACAGAGAGAGAGAGAAATTAAAAAGATGGAATAAAGGCATCGATAAAATAGTATCAAGGCTTTAAGAAAAATCTATTACAGTGTATGTTTGCATTAAAAAGAAAAAAGAATGCAGTAAATGTTTAATGTCATTGCTTGTGTGAGTATTAAAACGCTGACTGCTTATATATAAATCAAATATATGTAAGTTCTCTAGCGACCAATTATGAAGTGACGTCCTTAGGTTAAAATATGTCTAGATATAAAGAGTAATACAAAATTTCATGAATTAGAGAGCGCAACACTGAAAATTTCACATGTTTAAAAAAATTCCAACTATGTATTTGTGTGGATGTATTTCATTGTGTGGCTTAGCAAGCTAATTATCAAATTAGTCACACAGCAGGCAGCAGGACATCTATAGTTAATAATAATGTATTGTATGTTCAATATTGCTCAGAATAAATGCCTCCCAACAAAAAATGATAAATGACATGATAGATATGTTAATTAGCTTGATTTAGGCACTGAATGCTTTTATATATGATCCAAACAACAGGTTTATGCCATAAATATATACAACTATTGTATGTCTATTGAAAATAGCATTAATTAACAGACAAGAAATGCAAGGGATCAAAGAAAAAACTAAATATTTCAAAAAGGGAGAGAAGGGGAGACTTTTGGAAAAAATACATTTTTTATAATGATGGGGTTGTAATAAGCTGTAATGTTAAGATGTTGTGGGACAAGGAGGGTCTCTGCACGTGTGAAGTGCTGAGTTAATATGTGTCGCTGACATGAGTGGCCATGTCAAGGACCAACACCTCATACCCATAGGAAGCTGGCAAAGCCTTAGCAATGACCCTCAGATGAGAATCAGAGTGGTGGTGAAGCCTTCTGCTGAGCCCAGTGCAAAAGTCTAGCTTTCTCCCCCTAGCTGTTTATGGCCTGAAGTCTGCTCCTTTACAGAGTCTGCTTTTCTAAGATGTGTGAAGTCTGCTTCCTTGTTCAGCTGTACCTTAAACTCAAAAGCCCCACCTACATGTCTAGCAGTATATGATAAACATGCCATATGTCCCAAGGATTATGGCTTCTCCATCAAAGTTCCCAAACAACTGGATCCAAGCTTTTCTGTATCCACTTATATTAGTGTCTGTCTTTTCTTCTTTCACTTGTCTCTCCTAGTCAGGTTTCTGGGACACAAGTAACACAAGATATGGCAAACTGGCTCTCCATCAGAAACCAGACAAGTGGCACATGACTCCTAGAAACTCATGGAGAACAGGAATGCTCTCAAAATGAATGAACTAATAAAGATAAAGAGAGAAATCAAAGGACAGACAGAAGCAAAGGGAAAAAAGACCAATAATCGATAAAGACATATAAGGAGATAAAAAACAACTAAAGGAGCAGAAGAGTGCTCCTTTCAATTCCATACATAGAAAACAAGAAACAAGAAGATTCTCGTGGCAGACAAACGTTAGTGCTCTGGGGGAGATTTTGGGCAACCACAGAAATGGAGTGAAGGCATTTCATCTTCATCAGTTTTTGGATTGAGTCTGGGAGGTGTGTCCTTGGTTTCCAGGAAAGAAGGGAGTTGAATTTGGTCACTTGAAAATGCTTGGATGGATGGATGGATGGATGGATGGATGGGTGGGTGAATGAATGGAAAAACTGTAGTTAGAACACAGATGGAGGCCCTAAGAATATCCTCATTTATTTTGGTTTAACTGCTTTCATGTCACATTTGGGAAACAAAACAAACAAAAGAAAAGAGCAGACCTTAAATGAAGGAGTGGGGTGATGGGACTGTGGGCACCTGTCTTGCCAGACTGGCCAAGGGTGTGAGCTACTACTGGGCACTCCAAGAGTTAGCTCTTTACAGTGGCCTAGACTGGTTGCTGGGCCAGCCAGGTGCCAGGCCAGCCAGCATGGAGACAAAGGCCACAAAAGTGCTCTGTGTGCCAATTCAGCTGTGGAGCAGCTGCAGAGGTTGAGAAGGTGTCCAATAGCAGGGGACCTCACAGACTGAGGAGGCATGACACCAAAGAGAAAAATCTTGGCTGGGTAAATGCTACCTTATAAAAATAAAGATCCAAATAACACAAAGGTTGTATTTCTGGCATGTCATATATCTAGTAATTAGTAATTGTATCCATGCAGGAGGTAAGACCACTCAGGCAACAAGCCAGCTGAGCCCACGATTTTTCATTCAGTGACTGGGTTACATCCTCCTATACCTGTTTATGCTAACGAGTCTTTCCATTTTGGGGGACATTTCCCAGTGGGCTCCATTCAACCATTTAGGGTTGTTTACAACTCTCTTAGATGGGACATTACATCCTGTAAATTCCTAACACATATATGTGAGAACAGCTCCTTATAATGAGCAAATACAATTGGGAATTATTTAGGACACATCTCCTACATCCACAATAATGATAGGGTGAATGTGGCACAAATATACCAGTACATCTTAGAAAAGCAAAAGACTTATAATCCAATTGCTTTCTCCTGCTAACATTGCAGGAACAATCCTTTTTGTGGGAACCCATATTGTAAGAAAATTCTGCAATCTATTGTCGCATTATCAATAGATCAACATTTTAGCTAATTCATTAATTTAGTTAGTTAGTCATTTGGTTAAAAATTCAAAACAAGGCTTAAACCAAACTGCACTATTTGGAGGATATAATATGAATAGGCAACAAACATAAAAAAAAATATTGAAATTAATTTTATAGTGAGAACAATTTAAATACACATTGAAAAACTACTAAATAACCTCAGAATTTAGAGGAAGACTACAATAGCAAAAGTTGGTAAAGAGACAGAGGAGGAGATTTTCAATACATGCTCTTAGTAGATTGGAATAATCATTTTGAGACACACACTGCATATACTTCCTGGAAATTCTGGCACAAGTGTACCTGGAATGTATATATATATTTTTCTGCTTGCAACAATATTGTTACTTTTGATCTCAAATTCTGACTTTTTGTCATAGTGATAAATGCAGGAAAAACTTTATTTTGGATCATGGTTCCAGAGGCTTCAATTTATGAAGGGCTGCTCTTATTGATTTTATGCCTGTGTCAAGCAGAAATATCATGGAGGACAGATGTGTCAGATGAAATCTCTTTGTCTCACAGAGTAATAGAATGGAACCAATGCCAAGATACACCATTGGAAAAACTGCCATCAGTGAAACAACACTTCATCCAATGAGGCCCTCTTCTAGAGTTCTCACCTCCCAACGGTCTGTACAATGTTTTTTAAACTATTCATTGTGCCAGAGCTTCCACAGTCTGTCTCTAGAAAATTCTTCCTTCAGGACACATCCAGGAGTTCATTTTTGCTAATCTCTGAGATGTTATTCAACCTGGTCATACAGAGTCAAGGTTAAGTACCACATATTCATACTAAAAACTGTTCAGAACTCCATCAGTATTAGAGAGTGTAAGTACATAAAATAATGCTCATTCATTTGATGGAAAACCATGATGTAATGACATATCACAATCTATTACTGCATCAGTCATGGATACAAATAAGGTGTGATTTATTTGATTAAACTCTCACAGCCAGGTTAACCTAAGTTGCGCTGTCCAGGGTTGTATACTAGGCAGTAAAACCGTAAGTAACAAAATCTGGAGGTATGCCCTGATACTCTTAGGAGCTAGGGGAAGGAGTGTGAGGAGACCAGTGCTTAAGGGCTGCTTATAGAAGAAAGGAAATACTGTAGTTCCTGACCTGAAAGTTATTTCACCATGTCCACCATTTGTAAAGTTGAACAGTTATATCTATTTGAGAAAGGGTTGCCAGGTAGGAAGTTGCTGATCAGAACCAATGGTGATAACATTCCTATATTATTCCCTGCCTGTTTACGTTTAACAATAGCAACCACTTTATTCGCTTGTTCAGCTAAAAGGTAGGGAGTACTCAATCCTGCTTCACTATTCATTTCCAGACATTTCAAGTCGTTGTGAATGGCAAAGCCCCTGAGCATAACAGCTTCTAAAACCACTACTAAGTTATTAATATATCCTTTCTACTCCTAGTACTAGACTGGTAAGGGAAAATAGGCTTCACTGGTTGTTTAAAAAACTTTATATCAGCATTATATCTGTACACCAGGCACAGTTGAATAACTTTTGTGTAATGGCATTAGTCAAATGTTCCCCACTTATCAATATATTTAATCACATTAGGAAGGAAGGAAGGAAGGAAGGAAGGAAGGAAGGAAGGGGAAGGGGAAGAAGGTCCTCCTGTACAGTCTCCCTGAGGTTTCCAACATTCCTCTCGATCACCCATCTTCCTTAGCAAACACTTCCTTTTCTAAACAGTTCTTGCTTGTGGTCCATCTCTATCTACCAGAGACTTCTCTTATCAATAAGAATAAGAATAAGGGACCTTACATCCTTGCTAAACCTCCCTAAAACATAGACTTTTTTCCAAGTCAATTTTATTTTGTGTATTTCTCATACGAGAATGAAAAGTCATTTCTTTCACCAAAGTTCACATGGATAATAACAAATTCTTAATTTCATGGTGTTTCTTGTGTCATTTTGTTTGTTTCACTTTAGTTTGGTTTTTCATGAGTCAGTGGGCTTGTTTTGGTTTCCAAGTTCTTGGACATATTAAGAGAACTCAAGGTGAAATGAATAATAAATTGTATTTTACTGGTCGACTTCTCAGTTGTATAAAATGTTTTAAGAAATGTAGCTTCAGGTTCTTAATTAATACTATAAAGAGAATATTTCAAACATGTTAGCAACTGCCTGAAAAAAGTCTTGCTTCAGCAAAAACAGTTGTCAGCTGAGTTATCAATTTAAGTAAAGTTGTAAAGACTTTAGTCTCTGTTTTCTTCCAAGTTTCCTATGTTGAGACATCTGAGTTTTTGGAAGTAATATTTTGAGCCCTCTGTGGTGCATGGATGGTGTGTGTGTGTGTGTGTGTGTGTGTGTGTGTGTGTGTGTACTCGCTTTTTGGTTTTTGCATTGGCCAACCTATGGAAAAGCCCTAAACTAGTTACAACATCAACATTTTCATAATAAACTCTTACAAAGTGACACACGCACACACACACACACACACACAAATAAAAAAAAATAGAATTTTATTTTCTCTCTCTAAAAGCTGATGTCCAAGATCAATGTTTGGCCTCTCTAAAAATGTCTCTCATTGACTTAAAAGTGAGACCTTTGTGCCACCTCACAGTACACATCTTTGTTCGTTTTTCTTGCTCATTCAAACTCTGGTTAGATTGAGCTAAGGCCTTATGCTTAAGAATTCATTTAAATGTATTCATGTCTGAACAACCCCATCTGTAAATATAGTCAAAATGGTGATTAGCAGCTGAATACATGCATTCCCAGGACAGTTTATTCCATAAAGCAAGCATTTTTGCCTTGGTAAAGTTACACCTAGTCATTGTGTAGAGTATCCTAGGTAGCACAATACCTTCCAAGGTAAACAGCTCCATACTGTTGTTCTACAGGTAAAATCATAAAATGCATTCACTGCTCCCCAACCTTTCAATTATAAAACAAAAGGTATATGTTTAAAAGTGTAGAAATATAAAATAATACATAAATATTTGTAGACATTTTGCAAAGACTGGATCCTCCAAACTCTATGAAGCAAAGAGGGATGGGCAATAAGTACTGTAGCCCTTCCTAAATATATGTCAAAGATATTTCTCTTTTCCAAATGCCCAGAGTAGGTATTCCTTCTTCTATATATCTATCATCTCTGAATTGTATGCTGTGTGTGTTTGCAAGTGTGTGTGTGTGTGTGTGTGTGTGTGTGTGTGTGTGTGTGTGTGTTCATTCACCTCATCATGCCTGGCTTTTTAAAAGTATTTTTTCGTATTTACAGCACTTCCATTTCTCTCTCCATCCTTCTAGTTTTCACACATTTCACCCAGCTCCCTATCAAATTCATGGCTTCATCTTCTTTTGTTATTGTTATGCATATATTTGTTTGAGTGCATGTGTGTATATACCTACACAGCTGACGGTGTCCATTTTAGTGTTGTTCATGTGTGTATTTCTTTAGAAATGACTGGTTAAGAAACGTGTTTTTTTTTTTTTTTAATGTGGGTTCCAGGAATCAAACTCAAGTCCTCATGTGCTTGCAAGTCAAGCTTTTTAATGGTACTGTTATTTCATCTCCCCACCCAACACACAAAGCAACGAAACACAGAGACATGGAAAGGGCAGTAGATCCTATTCAGGAACAGAATCAGAGTTCACACCTTCATCACATGTTTCCAACTCTCCTTTTTTAATCCATTCTCTCTAAGTCTAACTTATTTTGCAGGTATTATGTCTATCAGTGTCATCTCTTGCTTATGTGTTTGAACATTTTACTGTTTCCCATAGATTCCATTATAATCCTGATACCTAGAGAAACAATGCCCATGACAAACAGATGCCATCATACAATCTAACCCTACTTCTTGCTATCCCACTTTGGGCATGTGTTGATCCAGATATGGGGGTCTCTAGAGCAGCTTCTTGGTTCTCCCTTGCTTTGCCTAGAATTCTCACTTTACTACATCTGTGCCCAGGGCAATGCTCAGCTTTAAGCCACAACTCAGTGGCTCCTATATGAGCCACTTCCTTTCTGGCAAGGCAGATCAGTCTAACTCCAAGCCACCATGGAGTACTACTATTCATACCTAAATTATAGTGCTCATGATATTATACCTTAACTGTTACTTTCTATCTAAGCCTACCCTGTAGGCTGAGGCAACATTACATCTGACATACATTTGTAGCCTCAACTCTCTACACATGCTAGCTCATTAAGTGTGATTTTGATATTCACCTTAATGCATTTTTAATCTCTCAACGAATATGTGTATAAGTATTTAGAGTCCAGTAGGCAAGACCCTCACCATAGCTCTAAGATAGCTATGATTAAGTTAGAGATTTGATAGGCCCTTGTTGAGTTGAAACTATACTAGAAACATAAATATTAAACAACTCATTGCAAAGTGATTATTTCACTGATACATTCCTCAGAGAAGGAAAGATAAAAATTTATTTCCATGTATCATAGATAAACTGACTTAATCTAAGGAAGAAATAAGAAAGATTTTCCTAAAAAAAAAAAGAACTGAGGCTTGAGGAGGAGATTGATAATTGGAGAAGATGTAGTCAAGGAAAAGGAGAAGAGAGATAAGAGATTAGCAAGGTCATTGTGCTGAAAATGCAGCTAAGGCTAGTTGATATAAATTGTTATTATTTGTGCAATATTTTATCTTCAATAATTTAGTTGAACTATGGGGAAAAATCCATTTATTTTTCATTCACTGCAATGAATTATATTTTTCCTAATACACAAACATTAGTAAAAGAATAAGTCAAACAAATTTAGTAAAGGTAAATAATATAATAATAATAATAAGAGCACACAGAGATATGGTGTCAATAGTCAGGGCACGAGATAAATACAAAAGAGGTAGAAAAATAATTCTAAGAAAATGAGAGAAATGTATGAAGGATAAGACAAATGCTAGAAGCCCTGAAGGGATAGAGGTCGAAGGGGAAAGGCCAAATGTTAGAAGACAAGGCCTAGAATATCAGCAGAAAGAAGGCATATCAAATTGAGAAAGGTTTTGAAGAACTCTACTATAAAACAGTGAAAAAATACGAGAAAACTGGGTAGCAATAAACAGGGATGCGGTATGCAGAAGAAGAACCAGTTTGGTGTTGCTTAGTCCCTAGCAAGAGAGAGAAGAAATTGGGAGGGGGAAAGACCAACGCCACTCCCTGTGGTACTGAGTAAATGGGCTTAATTTTCTCAAATAAAATAAGAGAAACCTCAAACCCAAACATATAAATAACTAGCTAAGGATCGAACATCTACTAAGTCAATAACAATGTGTGGTCAAAGGCTAATATTAAAATTCAACCTACAGTGAATTTGTTGCATTTAAGAATAATGCATTAACAATGAATGCCTGGCATTCAGCAGGTAGTTCTGATTTGCTGGGGTTCTCGTTGTGCACCAACAGAAGTCCCTTTCCTTACCCTGAGGTTCCATACCTATCTCTAACTTACCAGGAAAAACTGTTCACTACAACACACTCTCACATAGGATCAGCATTTAACTATAAAGCCTACTGTTGGTATTGTCCGCCTCCAAAAGTAATTGGTACTTAATAAAATACCTTTAAAAGACATAGAAAAGTAAGTCTCATCCTCAGAAAAAAGGCAAATCCTTTCTTTAAAAAAAAAGACTTAACTCCATGAAGCTTATAAAATTTGATTTCCCAAACTTAACATTTACACGATGCTTGGGGTTCCATAAATCTTGTTTAGAATATTACAGTTATTTTTACTTATTCTTTTTAGAATAAATCACAATTACAGAAGCACATTTATAAAAGGCTTGTGAAGACAATGGCGTGTGTAATAAATAGAATTGTTGTTTCTATTATAGTCAGAATACTTACTAAACACCCACTAGGTACCAGAGCTTAATAGAATAGAATATGAATTAACACATTTCATCTTCAAAACGGCATTTTTCAGTGCCTTGACTATTTTTTTGCTATTACTAGGTGTAGACAAATACAACTTATCATAATTGTATCATATTAGATATTAGTATGTTATCAAATGTAATTTTATAACAGCAAATATTTTTAGGTTATATGATCACACATACATTAAAAGCATCTGAAATAAATCTATTTCTGTAGATGTTCTTTCTGACTGAGACCTACTGTCAGCCTGGAACAAGTTATTGTAGCCAAGCTTTTAACTCCTAAAATTAGGGAGCAATAAAGGAAACAATTTTAAACTAAAGAGTGAACAAATATGTTGTTCCCACTATGGTGTAGGGATCCCATGATATCATTTGCTATGTCATGATGGGGTGGTATATGATAACCACCTGTGCTTATGATGGCGACTTGGACTTCTTATTCAATCCCACCCCTTTTAATTGACCATTTTAAACCTTTTTTCTTAGCAGTGCCTCTCTCTTCTCCTTTGTTAAGTTCTGTTGTTTGGTTATGGTGGTTCCAAGGCTGACGAGATGACTCATCAGTTAAGAGCACCAGCAGCTTTTACAGAGTACCGTGGTTTGATTTCCAACAACCCCATGGTGGCTCACAACTATGCATACATCCAATGTTGGAGCTTCTGGGAGGCAGATCACACTACACTGAAGAACTCCATGCCTATGAATATTTGAGCAGCACAAACATGTATTTTGATCATAGCCACTTTTATCTCTGTTCAAATTATTTTAGACTTCATTCTGGCATACCTCTTTCAGATACATATCCTTCTCTTATTTACTTAATAGCCAGTGCATTCAACTAGAGCTGCCCATATGCATATGGGTGTCAAGCCATCCATTATAGTATGGACAACCGATGAAAGAGTTACCTGAAAAAGAGTAACTCTTTCTCTTCTAGTAGCTATGAGCTGTCAATAATTCTTTGTTAAGGGTGAGGTTTAATGACCTCCCCTGTTCCGGTGTGGAAATGTTGACTCAATAAAATACTCTCGACTAAATCCAAGAATACATCAAAGATATCATTCACCAAGACCAAGGAAGACTTTATCCCTACTTGGGGAAGAAGTAATGTGGGGAGGAATTTGTAAGGTGGGACTGGAAAGAAGTAAGAGAGGGAGGTTGCAATTTGAAAGTAAAATGAATAAAATAAATTATTGAATATAAATACATGAATAAATTATCTTTAATTCCAATTTCTCTAGAATCTCTCTGTCAGCCTTACATTACTGCTTAGTCACCCTAGCTAGGGATCCCATGGTATCTTTCTTCTATACCTGTATTTATGCTAAACATTATGGATGCTACACTATTAAGACTCAGACTTTTTTGTTTAGTTATACTTAAGGAGGGTAGAGTCTGACTTTTGTCAGAAAATTAATACCAAATCATTTTACTTACTGATTTTAATGTTGAAATTGATGTTATTCTATCATATTTCTTAATTCTAGACTACTCTCAGAGTTCAGACTTTCGGTGACGTCTATACAATGTCCACAATGTTTAGCAAACCTTACTTAACCTCACAGTTCACTGAACTTTTCCTTTAATTCAGAGGTTAATGTTTATCTACAATCTTAAAAACAATTGATTCCTAGGCAGATTACTTCTCTTGTATTTTCTTTTAATCTGTAGTTCTTGGTCTCACAAATGCCAGCCAGCCACCAGAATTCAAGTCTAACTTATGCCTCCCAAATACGGTAAACTCTGCTTGGGCTTGACTTCCTTGCTCTGAGTTCTGGAAACTGTTCATAAGAAGAAAGTTTTCTTAATCCTTGGTATCATATCATGTGTTATCGTGCATGCTGACATCACAAATGCTTTATATAGAAAGTCTAAAACAGTTGCTGTTTGTATTGTGCTCACTTTGATGACTTGGTGACTGTTCCAGTGTCCTCCACAATTCTGTCCTGGCTATAGTTGGAGGCCCTAAGGTCTGTTGTTCATATGTCACAGTCATACAATAAAACATTGATCTTCCTTGGTGAATCAATGAAAGCAAAGATAACTTTAAGCACCTGAAAAGTTTGAGGTTTTGCTCTGTTGGATGATCGGTTATTTGTTTGGTTGGCTGGCTGGCTGGCTGGTTAGCTGGCTGGCTGGTTGGTCCATATTTAAAAACATAGTCAGACTTCATGATATTGATGTTTTAGTTTGATTGGTGGCAATATATATCAAATTTCTTGTCCGTTATGCTTGTTGCCTAAGTAAATTTTTCACATATGGCATAAACTTGTTTAAAAATGCCCATACTTATTTTAAAAGAGCCAAAGTGATTCCATGCATTCAGTTAAAATTAAATATGTGGTTTGATTTTCAGAAATAATATCAGGCCTAAGCTATAGATGACATTTGATTTAAGTTTATTGCCTCTCTTGAGGAAACATTTTATACATAGATATTGATATATCCAGATAGATTGTTTTGACCTTTTATGATTTAAGCTAGGAATTTCCCAAGCTTTCACCCACTAAGCAGAAACTATTTCACAGCCAGCCCAATTCCAACCCTCTACTTTCAGATATATACTCTAACACACACTAGTATCTCAACAAAAGCAGTCAACCCCACCTTCCTGCTTTTGTCAAGCATATATAGGGGCCAAGCAGCCCTGTTTGTGCTTGGGTAATGAATCCATTCTCATTAATGCCTTACTATGACTCTATCATGGCCTAGCGAAGACACATTCTTACTCATTTATATTTCTACCACTCAAGCACAATGACCTCTGTGCAAATATGAAGACTATACAGGTAGAAATGTTTTCTTGCCTCCTAACTTTGTCACTGTGGCTAAAGGATAAAGTTACAGGGAGCAGCAATGGTTTCAGATAGTGTAGAAAGCCTCCTGGACAGAAGAAAAATACAATTGAATGTTAGAAGAGGAATGAGCTAAAATTCTAAAAGCCCTTTTACTGAGAAGGCTTCAAAGGAAGAAAAGAATAGAGTGCAAAATGAGTTGAAGCAGAAGAGCAGCAGACACAGTGCCTTGAAAAGGAGATCAGGAATGAGGAAGCCCTTCATCTGTTCAAAGTCCCCATGAGACCCAGAGTTGCAGACTTTCAGGTATAAAGAAGTGCACTAATTTCACTAACATCCCTGTGTAAACGAGGAAAGGGGATGGCACGCCAATCTCCTAACTTTTCATGTTCTCTTAGAACCCTGACACTAACTCCATTTTGAAATGAGAGACTAAAATTCTTCCTTCCTTGCCCTGTAGCCTTAACTCCAAATGAATTGGTATCTATTTTTGTCTTTGGTCTCTGATCTACCTACCTTGCCTCCTGACCTTTTGTGTTGAAAATATTTTTTTAAAGGTGAGAATTAAAATATATATATATATAAAGCTCAGGGTATCTAAATAAATTCTTAAAATTCCCACAGCAAGAACATAACAGGGTTCCCCCACAATTTTTTTTTTCAGCATGGCTCAAGAATCCATGTCTGTCTCCAGCATCCCTCCCTCCCTCCCTGAGGTTCTGAATAATTTTGAATGAGAACATGATCTGTGAGGATGGCTTGTGCTTATGAAATGGACTTTCCAGACCAAACACTGGTTTGTTTATACAAAGTCTTTCCAAAGCCAAACATTGGCTTATGTTTACACAAATTGTACAATTTGTAGTGTAAACCATGAGACAATGTCAGGTTTATTACTCCTTAAGAGTCTTCAGGAAAAAGATGTTAGCATTAGATGAGACTGACCCATCAAGTCAGCCAAGTATCTAATATAGTACCTGGATGCTCTTCAACAACAGTCTACAAATATATAAAGCTTTAGCTGCTAGTGGATGGAGTAGATTGCCCTCAAACTAACTCTGTTTAGTACCATGAAAGGCAAAGAGCTCATTATTTTTAAAATAACTTGAAAAAATGTAAAATTGAAGAAATACAGGAATGTATTCTTCATCACTGCAAAGGTAATATTGTGTAGGCATTGTTGCTGAGCTTTTTTTTTTTTTTTTTTTTTCAGAAGGGACCCAGGTATTCATTGTAATTTTGGATCCTGAGCAGTTATTAAGCAAGAGTGCACTAATATGGCAGTAGTGATGGCTAAAATATGTTTAAAGTTTCATTTTTATTGAAATAATAGCAAGGATAATAAGTACTAGGACTTAGCAATATAATTCCATAACACATAGAGTTACAGTTTGAATCTTAAATGTTCCTCAAAGACCTACGTATGTTTCACCTGGGTTGAAACTTGAGCCAGGAAAGCCTTGTGGGATGAAGTAAGGTCACAAGGAAACACCTGTACAGGGAATACTCAGGGGACTGAGATGAGCCCTTTTCCTCTCTTTTACTCCCTATGAAGTGAACAGTCCCATAATTTCACACGATTGCAATAGAATATACTGTGCTAACAAAGACCCAAAGCAACAGACGCACGGGACTACAGAGAGCAACTTCTTAATCTGTGAGCCAAAAATAAAACTTTCTGCCTTATAAGTTGATCATTGAGGTTATTATATCACAGCCACTAAGTACATGTCCCCAAAATCAGGCAGCCTAAAGACCCAAGGTGCTACATTGTCTCATATTCTGCTATTTCTCTCCAATATCATGAAGTTAGATCGTGTGTAAAAATAACTTAGTGTGAGGTGAAAAGGTTTTGAAGCCAGATTGAAAGAACTAATCTATGAGCCAGAAAAGGGAATGCTCATAATGTACACAGTCTATCCCCAGGAAGCCAATGAGGACATTGCTGGGGTTTCTAACAAATAAAATCAGAGCAACAGTCTCTGAGGCAAAATATTTGACAAACACTAAGAGGATGGCAAGGTTGTCAGCTCAAATGTCTAAACTCTCCAGAAACATTTTGAATAATCTGAAAGACAACCATAACCCAGGCAGTGGGGCTCTAGTTTGCACCTACCTAACCTGATCTCACGCCACCTGCCCTTTTCCTCTCTGAGCCTACCAGATCCTTTACACCATGCATGATCTGAGGGTCTGCGGTCTGCTGGCCAATAAGCCTGGACTGGCACTCATCAGTTACTGCAGCCCAGTTCCTTCACTCTCTTATTTCTTCCTTTTGCTTCTGCCTCAGTTGATAAGTCATCATCTGTCAGTCCCCATGTAACCTGTGGTTCTAATGTTCTCCTGTATTTCATTCAGACTGGACAGTAGCCATATGATCCTGGGAGAAAAGAAAGTAGAAAGCTCAGAATTCCAGATTCTCCACATCAGTGCAGCATCCTCTCTCTTGGTCTTCAGTTCCTTCTCTCCTTGACCTAAGGCTAAACATTCTATAGTATTGATTTTGGACTGACCCATACAATAAAGGAAGAGAGTGCAGAGGAGAAGCATATACTTGAAAAACCATGGGAGGAATTAAAGCTCAGAGGAGACACAGACTATGTGTCAACTAAGGAGTACACAAATGAATGTTGTACTCATCAGAACAGATAGAGAAATGATTCTGAAGGACACACTCCTTAGCTAGGAACTATATAAACAAAAAATATCATGTCACCAATTACTGTAAGATGGTAGGTTTGCTCCACCTGACAGTTGCTTCTGGAAGTTCCATGCTGTTAGTTTGTATCTGCATCTGTGGCAATGATAAAAAGGATGGCTTTTTCAACTCCATTGATGGGAACAATCAGTTTCTGATTTGGAAGCATGCTGAGAATTCTTTTGGTGGGAGCAGCAGTAGTCTTGTAATTTGTCAAAAGCATCTTTGTCCTCTACTCAGTAGCTATTTCAAGACCTTTCTTCCTAAGTGCCAAAGCCTTAAGCTATAAAAGTTAGATGTGAGAATTTTAATAATCTCTACTATTCCTGGAACCTTGTATTGATAGTGTATTGGAGGGCATCCAGAAATGGTTTTCTCCTGGATAAAAGAAAATCTTGATAGAGTATAAGTTCTATCTCCTTCCATATCACTCTCTTCTCCATCCCTTGTTCTGCCTGTGACACAGTAGCATGATCACTGATTCCTGGGGTGGTTGCAGCATTCTGAGCAGGCAAAAAGAGCCATGATGCACTGTGGATAATGAAGTAAAAGTGGCCTAGATCTTGGTGATGTTGTGTCAGCCTAAACAAATTAGACAAAACTTTCTCTAAACTACTTATTATGTGGCACAATAAATCTCCTTGTCTTAAGTGCACTTTGGCTGTGGTATTCATTACTTGCATATAAAAGCATCCAAACGAACCAAGGCCCCATGAAGAAGCTTACACTGACCTGTGTGGTATTTCCAAAGCATCCTGTTTCCTTCCTTGTCATTCATTAGCTTTCTGGATTAAACATTAGTAGTAGATACAATTATCACAAAATGAACTGTGGAAAATGAAAGTGCAGAGGAAATTCAGAAATGGAAAGGCTTCAGCAATATCCTCTTTGGTAGGTCACTAGAACTCTGGTCTACTGGACTACTCCTGGGAAGTCACCAAAGTCGATGGCAACTTGGAACTGTCAACTGGTCAGAACTGAGAAGTACATTTTTGGGTGAGTCTGAGAATGTTCCCAAAGACACTTAACTAAGGAGAGATGACACTCCCTAAATGTGGATGACACCCATCGTTCAGCCTAAATGGAATAAAAGGGAAAATCCAATTAGCTGAAACACAACTGCCCCTACCCCTGTCTTTCTAGATTGTTCACACTCCTACCATGATGGTAGATTAAAACCTCTGAAACCCTGGGAGAAAATATTTTTACCTCTGCAATCAAATATTGTCACAGAAAGGGAAATCTCACCAACATACCAAGCTTCTGCTAAAATATTCTTGACACAAAGAATTCTTCTCATAAACAACCAAACTCTTTCCTTTCCCTGAATTGATGTTATTTAATTCTCCTACTATAATATAAAACAATACACTTTCTAAGACACAGTAATGTGACAGTTATTTTTGAATTCTTACAGATTTGTAAAATGCATTGGTCAGTAATGAAACCACTCAAAGTGTGGGAAAGGAGGCATATACAATAATATTGCTTTCTCCTCATGCTTTTACTACTGATTAACATAATTTTGTTGATTTTAAAGTAAAAAAAAAAAATAGTGTAGAGCAAAGGCTAGGAATGTAGCTCAGTGACTGAAGTTGCCTATTACACATAAAGCCCTGGTTTTTACAACCACAGTATCACATCAATAAAAACTAGATGTGAGGGGAAGAGAATATGGCTCAGAGGGTAATAGCTCTTGTTATGCAACTATGGGTCTTGTGTTTAACACTCCAGTCCTGTAGCTGGATATGACCACATGTACCTATAATAATAGCATTTTTGGGAAAATGCCGAAAAAAGGGCTGGTGTTTCCTTTCTGGCTGCCAGCCTTTCTCTACCTTCCTCTGAGCATTCAATGTCTTCCTTTGACTCTACACAAGTATACTTTTGGGTGTACACAGCACATGCATATCCATGCAACACACACATACATATTAATTAAATACATAAATAATAAATACATACATACATACATACATACATACATACATACATACATACATACCCAGGTGTAGTGGTATGCAACTGAAACCTCAACACTTCTGCAGAGGAAGTCAATTGGATGAAAAATTCAACATTGTCCTTACAGATAATCATTGTTAATCTGTGGTACATGACATTCTCTCTTTAAAGCAAAAGGAAAATATGATAAGATTAGCATTATATTGTAAAATATAAAAGTGGTATTATAAGTAAAACAAATTTTGTGCCAAAATTGTTAATAAATAATATTATTAGTAGATAAAATGCATAAAATGGGAACTATTATAATAATAGCCAGAATGAGGAATCATGATATTTTATAACACTCTATCTATAGAGCACCTTAAAATATCAATGAAGACACCTATAAGGGAAGATGTATATTTTTTAATAAGTTTAAAACAAAATTCACTGAATTACCTTGGTTATGAATTTTAATATGGTATTTTTTGAAAAGACCATTGAAATGTGTTCAGTGACTGATGGTTAATTTGTAATTTCTTATATGCTTGTAATACTACATTGTGTTATTCTAACATTACAAAATATTTAACAAAGCTTAAAACCATTTAATTGCCAGTGAATTAAGTACAACCTTGCAAAGTTGCAGTGTATCTCCAGGCCACAGAAGTTCAAGAATTCTGTGATGCAGTTACTGACGAGAGTGTGAAGGACTCTGTGGGCTGGAGCTGAGCTCAGTCCTGAACTCTAAAGCAACTTTATACTCAAGCACTTTTTCCATCTTCTCAGAGAAATGGGGCCAAACCAAAAGGAAAGAGTTGCTTCAAATCATATATTTCTTCAGACTACTTAATATCAATTTCCAGTTTTCACAAAGGCATAGACACAGCAACTTGCAAGTTGCATCGTTCTTTGATTTTTTCCATCTGACACAAAAGCACTCAGCTAAACTAAGCAGGGTCACAGCAAGCTCAAGGTCAGATACCATTGATGATAAACACCATCTACAATTTGTTGATGATAACAAAGTTGGGAATTCTTCATGTATCAAATATATGCCACAGAATAAGTCAATCCCTCCTTTTTTGCTTTGTCTTTTAAGGGTAACACTTCAAAGCTGAAGTTTGCCTACACTGTCTTCTGATTTCAAAGGTCTGATTGCTATGTTGAGGTGCAGCTTGTTTACAAACAATATAGATCTTGAGATCACATAGTGCACTTGAGGAGAGACTGGAGAGTGTGTAACAAATCCTGTTAAAGGTAAAATTTCCACAGGTAACATCTGTGAACTTTCATTGTAACATGATATGTTTTATAGGATTCTCATTTTCAGCATTCTGTTTCTTGCTGTCCCAGAGAAAATTAATGATCCTTGGAAAATACAAACTCGAGTGGCATTAGGCACTATGTGCTATGTATTCTCTGATGGTTTTGCTGACCATTCTAGGAAAACAAACGGTTAATTTGGTGGCTACATATTGCCCCAACAAACTTTGAAAAATGTCACCACCAGGAACATCACTTTTCTCTGGCTGATATCCTTTATGCCTTGATTTGAAAGTCAAATGAGCATTTCTAGGCAAAAGAAATAAGAGCTAGGGTGTGCCAGTGGGTTTATTTTTAATTGGAAAAACAACTCCTGTTTCTTAAAAGTCAGGTAATGATTTCAGGGTGTTTATAAGCAAGACCTGAATAAAATATTAGACAATCATGCTTGAAAGCTCTTAGTGTTGGCTAATCTAATACAAATAGAGGGAATTGTGAAAGTAATTGGGGTTTCTTTGTTTGCTGCAGAACTTATGGAAAACTTACCAAGTATAACATTTGATTCTTTTTGGGAGATTAAGAACTGTCCTTCAAGTTCTTTGCATGTGACTAAGATTAATACTTTTATGTATTAACTGCCAAAATGAAAAGTGCTACAGAAATAAATACACTGTATTCATACAATTAAATCTAGATCTGTAGAGGGGAGATATGTTGTTTATTATTGTCTTTTATTCCTAGGCTCCTAGTAATAACAATCATCATAATAGTTATTATTATGTTTATTATAGCCAAATTCAAAGGCTGAAAGCACATGCATCCATATAAAGAAATTTTTATTAAAGTCATCAGTTAAGTCATTGATCTGGAATGAAATTTAGATCGATAAATTTTCAACTCTGACCAAACATCTTTTCTGACCACATGACCAGCTTGTCCACAGTATGCTGTGGATGTCCACATAGGAAATTGCCAACCACAGAAAGATGGATGACTTTTATTTAGAGAATATGTCTAACAAGGGCAAGAAAGGAGAAAAAAAAAAACTGGACAGTGCGTGACTTGGCAAGGGACTATGTTTTCCTCTATTGAGCACTTCAGTATATATTGTAGAATTTCCTTAGGTGTAGTAGATGTTAGTTTTGTGATTTTTTGCCAGTATCTTTTGGTACCTGTGTTAGGTGTTAGAATTACAGAGAGAGTTCAATGAGAGTGAGCTTATCTATGTATATATGAACATAAATATAGTTGAGTCATTTTACCATTACAAATAGACCTCCTCCGAAACTAAATCTCTTCTGAGCATATAAACCCAACTGTGTCCTCCGACTGTACATTTTGCCTGGTGGAGACTCAATTAAGGCATGATGACTAGATTTACTTCCATTAGCATATAAAAACCCCATTTAAGAAATGTTTCAATGGTGGCAGAAGAATTGCTTCCCCAGTGCATCTTTAAAGGAAACAGGCAGAGGCTTTCTTGCCCTGCTGATAATCATTCTTTTTCTTCCTGCTGCTCATCCATTCCCCACTTCTGAAGACAAGGTGTCTTTTTATTCCTATGAAAGCAAATGTGAAATACTAAAATAAACCCTCATAGTTCCAACTAGATAAAGAGTATAATGACCACTACTGTAAATATCATAAGCATCACCTAATACATAAGAAGTTGGTACATTTTTAGGGTACCGTTATATATATTTTTTCCAACAACAGCAGGATGTGTTAAAGTGTGTTCTTCCTATGAGATTTCAAATTCATCACCAGACAGTTATGTTCTCACTTTAGTATTAAAGGCACAGCCGATGGTGCTCTATGAATAAAAATGAAGAGTAAATTCCACAGTCTAGTAGCCGTGAGCCCTGTTCTGTGGGACTTGAGATTACACATTGGGTAAACTAATAGCCTGCTGATTCGACCTCAGTGACTGACAGGGAAGTAAAAAGTAAAACAGAATGAAAATATACTGGGTTCTAGCTAACAAGAGTCTTATTAGCAAGATACAAAAATCAGCACCAAGCCTTTGGGTTCTTGATGTAGAGATTTTTAAAAAACTATAAAGGGAATATTCACAGTCTTCTTATTCATGTACTAAAACAAAACCAAAGCTGCCATAATCTTCCTCCAGTGACAAAGCACAGACAAGGAGTCAAGATTGAGAACGACAAATGGTGAGCCTATCCTCTTTATTTCTCCACCATACCAGGCATTCAAGGAAGTTTGGGTCTGTATTTCAGAGTGGGAAGAAATCTAGATCATTGAACTAAATGACCTGAATTCATAGTTGAGGGCAGAAATATACATGTTTACTGTAATATATATTTTAGTAAGACTAGAACTACAAATCAGATCTCCTCATGCTCCATGAACAACTTGGGGAATTTTCCCCTTGCAATGTTCTACATGGATGTTGTTCATGAGTCCCAAGTCAGTAAGATCTTTCAAATGATTTTTCCTTTATTTAGAATATTATTTTTATTTATTTTTAGTATTATTATTTTTTTAATATTTTAAATTTAATTATAATTGCATTTCTTTCCCCTCAGTCTTTCCTCTCCAAAGCTTCCTGTGCCCTCAGGACTCTCAAGTCTATAGTTTCTTCTTTCTTTACCATTATTGTACGTCTGTGAACACAGACACATGCAGCTGACTCCATCTTGGTTGTTTGTGTTTATATGGTTCCAGGGATGACCACCTTGGATTGGACAACCAATATGGGCATCTCATCCTTAGAAGCTAATTTTGATCCTTTCAGCAGTCAATACTTGCCTGTGTTTTTGTCTAGGAGTGGGACCTTACAAAATTCCCCTTGGTCCATGTTAATATTGCACTGATACTGCCATTGCTCTGGTCTTATGTAGCATGTCTAGGAGAAAGTGTTTCACAGATGACTTCCTAACATTCTGTCTCTCACAATCCTTCTTCCTCTTCTATGGTGTTCCCTGAGCAATAGGTAAAGGAGCTATGATATAGATATATCCCCACAATCCATTTTTCTATATATTGTGTCTAGTTACGATTTTCTATGATGGTATCCACTTGCTGTATGATAAGGTATGGTAGCTGCACTTATCTTTGAATATTAGAATAGAGGCAGGGGAGGGAGGAGGGAATAGTGAGGTTCCAAAGGGAAAAGGGGAAACATTTGAAATGTAAATAAAGTATCAAAAAAACTCAATATGATAAAAAAAATAAATAAAATTTTTTAAAAAAGAGTAAGATTTAGAACCTAGTAAGGAATTATATTGGTTGAGCAAAGTGGTAATATTGAATTCTTTTCAATTCCCATGAGCTCGGTAGCCCCAAGAAGATTTTCATTACTAGGCATGATTTCCCTAGTTTTGACTGAGCTTCAGATCCAGTTATACAGTGGTTGGCTGCCACTGGCATGTGAGTGCCACATACCTCCCATATTAACACACACACACATACAAACAAACACACAATTGAAACAAGTTCTCTGTGTATGACAGGTGTGTGTGTGTGTGTGTATGTGTGTGTGTGTGTGTGTACAGAGAGAGACAGAGACAGAGAGAGAGAGAGAAAGAGAGAGACAGAGAATAGATGAATGTGCAGGTACAAATATATAGTACAAGTGGAGGCCAGAGAGCAGCTTTAGCTGTTAATCTTCAGACACAATCTGCATTTATTGTTTTGAGACATGCTATTGCACTGATATGGAACTCACCAAGTAAGGCATGCTGGCCAGCTAGTTGGACCCAAGAAATCTATCTGTCTCCACCACTAGAGTACTAGTGTTGTAGTTAGCCTGACAGAAATGAGACTTTCATATTTTCTATGAGACTATTGAAACAATGGATGGCAAGAAGTTAAAATTCCTCCCAGGAACTGCATGCTGGGGGGAGGAAGCAAAAAGCTTACACTTGGGCCAGGGAGAGAGAAAAATCATCTTCAGAAAGTGGTTTTCAATTTGTTAGAAACCTTGCAGAGGAGATTTGAACCAAGGCAATGATGGAGGAGTGGTGGCTTAACCACACCTTGACCAAGACTGCTTAAGTATGAACATCTTGGCCCTCTATTTAAATGTGCATCTTGTGCCAGGATCACAAAGATGGGGATTACTAGATCTCCATGTCCCTCTTTCCAATATGTCCACACTAAATGAATCTCATTTTCCTGCTTTATACTACTAACTTTGCTTCTTTAAAAATTGGCTTACTAAGAGAAGAGACCACGCCTAACTTGTTAGGGCTGTTATAGAATGTTCAGAACTTTGGTAATAGAATTAAAACTACACATCACCCTGCCCAGTTTTGTAAAGGTGTGTTCTGAAGATTAAGCTCATGACCTCATGTTTGCATGGTAAGCACTTTACTGACTGAGTTATCTTCCCAACCCCAACAAAGTCTGTTCAAACAAAACTATATCTGCTTTTCCAAAGCAATCTCTACTCTTTTCCATTATAAACTATTATTGAATTCATCACCAGTAAAGCAAGAATAACAGAATTGCTAAGGACTCATGGCTGTACTGTAACTTCAGAATAACTTTCTATTTTATTGCCTTCCACAAACGTGAAAAAACATCAAAATAACTTGATTAATTTATGGCAACAATCAAAGAGATACCAGGTTAGGACAGGAGCCCTCTGGACAGAAGACCACAAGCTGTGCTGAGCTTTCTCATTATGCATGACCTTCTCCAATCAAAATTCACCAAATGTTGCTTGGACAGAAAGCAGCCTCACCTTTCCTACTGGGCAGAGGACCATCTCAAGAAGAAACTGCATTTTTATATGACAGCTTCTCCCTTCCTGACTACTGTTTCCAGCCATGTAGTAAAGAGACTGTGGAAATCCTATTAAGTTTCTAACTATGGTTGGAAAAGATAACTATGGTTATCGTTTTCTTTGTGAGTACAAATCTTTATACACATTTTGAAATATTTTTTATTTCTTAAAAAATTCCATGTGTGTATTGAATTTGGCATGATCATATCAGTTCCCCTTCCAAATTCCCATACCACCCTCTCATCACACCATCTTCCTTACTTCATGTCCTACTTTCTAAAAATTGTTTGATTGTCCATTTATTAACCCATTGAGTAAAATTAGTGCTGTCCATATTGCACGAGTGTGTTGACATCCTTAGGGGATTCAGTGATATAGATGACCTAGCTATGGATGAGCACTAACAGTCACTTACATATTTGTATTACTTTATATGTTATAGTGTTTTGTCTGACTGTACCTCTGTGTACCACATGTATGCAGTGCTCTCCAGGCCAGAAGAGGATATGGGATATCCCTGGAGTTACAGACAGGTGTGAGCAGCCATATGGGTGCTGGAAATGGAACCCAGGTTCTCTGGAAGAACAACCAGTGCTCTTAGCCTCTGGGCTATCACACTAGCTCCCAGAGTCATTTCTTTTCAGCACTTTGCATAGCAGTAACTCTGCATTAACTACTACCCATCACCATAAGAGGCTTCAGTGGTGAATCTTAGGAGAAGTGCAAATCCACAGTATATAATCCACAAATATAAACAGAAATAAGTTCAACAACTTGCCATTTAGAAAAACAACATTAATAAATTCTCTGCTAGAGCCTATGACTTCCCCAGTCATATAATTCCATTTTTCAAATCCTTAAATACATAACTATGTCTCTTTGTACATTGCTGCTTTCTATAAATCATGGACAGATCATTCTTCTCTCCCACTCTGACCTCTAAATAGAAAAGGGGAGCTCACTGAGTTCTTGCTAGGCTTTTGTTCTGTCTTTTTTTTTTTTCATTCACCATCATTTATGTATTTATTGATAGGTACTTTCAAAAATTTATGAGCATCATCTAATATTAATAGTAATAACACAAAATATTCATATTTCCTTTTTCACAAATAAGGTATCATTGAGGTTAAATAGCATGTAGAATTTTAATCATATAAAAATTAAAATGTAATCAATACCTGAAAAACATGAATGTAAATTTTATTATTTTAATATGACTTCAAACTTTAACTACTCCAAAAGGAAAAATTATTACTGATCCTTAGGTTATATCCATACAGTATGTTCTTGTATCAATATTCTTGGTTTTGTCCATAGTCATGATACTCCATTGATTTCACTCTACAAGTAAAATGTTATCCCTGAACCTGGCTGCCAATGCCTCCCTTTGCAGGTTCCCATTATTTGCATTTGAAATACTCCCACTCCTTCTTATTCCACACAACACACAAAGAAATAGCAGTATGATTCATATCTAAAGTGACGTAGGAGTTACAAATTAATATAGCTCTTAGGGTGACGCAGATATATGTGCAATGGTCCTCCCCCATCATGCACCCTGCTTCATCTATCTCTGTGCATGTACATGTAAGTTTTCACAATTACTATTAAGCCCAGAGAGCCAGCAAACTCTGAGTTAGTTCCGTTAGCTAGTTTTGTAATTTTTTTCCACTGTCTTTTAAGCAGAATTTAGGAAAAAATCCAAAAGTGGAAATGATGAAGATGAGAAACCATCTGACTTAAGGAAGACCCTGAGTGTTCACAGTGGCCTTACCTCTTTCCTGCTCTAGTAATCTGTCACTAAAGGCAGCCTCAGCAAAGTAGATCAGTTTAAACCGTATATTCAGATACCAATTGAAAAATATAACTTTTTGATCCTCTTAAATAAGCACAGAAGGAAACAAAACAAGGGATGAGAAATAGGGAAAATTAATTCTACAACAGTGTCAGCTAACATTTGAAACAGCAAAGCTGTGCTGAATCTCTATTGAAGGTAGGACTACCTTCTTTGTTTACATCCTACTATAAGGTTTGGTAACAGCCACATAAGAAATGAAAGGGTCTTCAGAAAGACACAGAAATGAAATTGTTCCTTTGTTCTAAAGAGCCATTTGGAGACAGTGGGTGATGTTATTCCAACCCTCTTATGTTTGAAAAGGATCTCTGCTTCTTCATATTTTGTAATGGTCCATCTTCAGCAGGTATTTACAAAAGAGGAAATCAGATGGTCTCAAAACTTCCATACAATTTCTAGTCACTCATAAATGAATTGTTTTTGTAGATAATCAGCTCTGGCATTTTGGCTTCCTACATTTTTTCTAGACTAAAGGTAGCATAGCTCCTGATGCTCCCTCTCCTAAGAGGGGAAGATCCTGTTCTAACCCCCTTAGGGACAGGTTTTAGCAGATTTACAGTTTTAGTGAGACAACTTAAGAAGTTCTATAAACAATATTGTTGGTTTCTAGGAAATTGTTTCTCCCATATGCCTTTATTTAAAGATGAATAGAAACATTTGAGGCAGCTTACAAGGTCAAACCATTCACAGGATGGTTCTCATTGAACACTGAGCAGAAGGTTAAGCTGTATGAGATTTGGCAAGTCTTCTTGGCCAGTCTCCTTCAACAGTCATTTTAGAAGACCATCACTTATCTCTGCTCTGCTTTCAGTTTTAACATTTGTTTGAGGGTGACTAGGAACAGTTGTGACAGGTTAGATAAGGTGGCTGTCTACATGGTCCTCAAGCTCCACTGAAGATTAGGAAAATAAAGAAGAAAAAAAACCCCTAATGTCTGCCAATCGGAGGGGCTACAAATAAATTGTACAGAAGCAGCTGTACCCAGGCTGCGGCGATTTAATTTAGCCCTAAGAGCACTTAAAGAAATGTTGAGTAGTCTCCCAGAGCCATAAATTGTTTTCTCCAGAATGATCCAGGAAAATTGTTTGAGCTCTTAGCCATGGCTGCTTTGGTCCCCCTAGCTAGCAAAGAAAGTATTTTAAATATGTTACAATGGTAAATTGGCATGTGCTGTACACCTCTACTGACTTTTAAATATCAGAATCGCTTCCACAAGACCAGTTGCATTTAAAGCCAAAGCTTTTATGCAAACACTTCAGAATGTGTGCGTTTAGTGTGTCACGCATAATGCAATCACTTCATTTGAGAATAGCAACGTAAATCCCTCCCTTTAAAATGTGTGCTTTATGCACAGAGGGTTCACATGAATGTTTGTGAAAGGCTTGGTTTTTGAGCACTAACTTATTGAAGAGCAGGCAATTCGAGTCTTGTTGCTTTGTGGCATTTGTAGCTCAATCAAAACTAGAAGCTGAGGAGCTGGAGAGACGGTTCAGTCAGTAATGCTCCTTTTTGCACAACCATAAGCCCTGCATTTGGATCCTCAGTGCCCATTTCCCCCGTCTTGTTGGTAAGTGCCTGTAAAATGCTTGGTGTGTGGACACAGGTTGATCTAGGAAATTGCTGAGCTGCTAGACTAGCCAAAATTGTGAGCTCCTAGTTCTATATAAGACCTCATCTCAAATACTAAGGTGAACCGGAAATTACCTCATATGGACCTCTGACCTATACACACCCACACACCCACAGTGTAGTGTACCTGCGGGCGCATGCGCGCGCACACACACATACACACACACACACACACACACACACACACACACACACAGAGACAGAGACAGAGAGGAGGGGAGGGAGGGAAGGAAGGAGAGAGAGGGAGATGAAGGAAGGGAGGGAAGGGGAGATTTAAAGACTCATATATAAACAAACAAAAACTGTGAATATGATTTCCTGTTTAACACAATAAAATTTGTATGAAAAATAATGTTTACTTATAAAATTGTCTTCATGGAGGTCTTTAGTGGTAAAACAACATTTTTGGAAGGGCTGGCTCAGTGTTACGGCATAACTTAATGACATCTGTTTCATTCAAGAAATAATAAAAAAAAATCCTGGTTAGTCTCATGTCAGTGACTGTGAAGTATACTTCTCTTTGATGAACTGAAACTACAAAAAACAAAACAAAAAACCCCGCATTTCTTTAAGATATAGAAAGTCCAAAATAGACAGTCTAAAATTGCTTGCTCCTTATTTGATATATCGGCATGTTAAAACATCCCATCAATCTTTTTCACAAAGTTAACCCTGAAAATCAACAAGAATACAATGTCTTGCCAGTACTTGTTGTAGAAAAATCTTAGTATTAAGAGGAGTAACTCACAAGGTAAGGAAGCATAGCAGTGGTTGACCACATGTTCAAGACCCTAGGTTCCAGCTTCATCATGCAAACAAAACAAAATAAAACTGATAATTTATCTATAGCAAAAGAATACTCAGGTAATAAAGTACCCCAAAATTCCAGTATGAAAATTTAATATACTGAGGGAGACAGGAAAGAAATAGACCAAGGGTGAAAGAAAAGAAAATACAGAATTCAGAATAGAAGAAGTGAAACAGTGCTGTCTATGCACAGCAATGAAGGCCACATTATTTTTCAAGAAAGATGACAAAAATCATCAAAGCATTAATATGAGTGGACTTTGTTGGAACCATCTCAGAAACTGTATTTTGCCTTCTGAACTGATTTTGGTGACACTTGGAGATTGAAATAGCTGATAGATTACTTATGCTATGGGATATACTTTGTTGATTCTATGCCCAGAAAACCATTAGAAACATTTTATCAGACTTGGAATCTTAGAAAGTAAAATCTCACACATCATAAAAAATATATGATAAATTATAAAACTCAATATAATTGTTCCAATACAAATTAACAAAAAAAATCAAGGAAATAACTCATAATAAGGTGAACAAACTAAAATTTAGGAAAATAAATGGATACATTACAATGAAGATGTGAATATAAAAAATAAATTATTAAAATAAATAAATAAATTATTATGATTAATATAACAATAGTGAAAATTTTCATAATACATATGTAAATAAATATGTTCAATAACCAATAGTGAAAATTTTAATAATATGTATGCAAATAAATATGTTCAATGCAGATACATTAAGAAAATTTAAGCAAAATAATGGCAATTTTAAGAAAAATTAAAAGGAAATAGAGTCATAATGAGTTTATGAAGGCTGAAACACTCAGTGCTGACAAGTGTGTAATGAAGTCAGTGCATCCATGAACTATTTTAACAGATAAAATTTGATCTGTTTTTCTTGAAGGAATACAATATCAAGTCGGCTAGTATCCTAGTTAGGGTTTCTACTGTTGTGATAAAACACCACAACCAAAAGCAACTTGAGGAGGAAGAGGTTTCTTTCAACTTATGCTACTAGCTAACAGTCCATTACTAAGGGAAATGGGGCAGGAACTTGTGGCACAACCTGGAGGCAGAATGCAGATGCCACAAAGAACGCTCCTTACTAGCTCACTCCTCTTGAGTAGTTTAGTCTGTTTCCCTTTTTAAAAATAGTTCTTTTATTTTTGAGGTTGTAGTATAATTACATCATTTTGCCCTTCCTTTTTTTCCCCTCCAACCCTCTCCCGACATATCCTTCCCTGTTCTCTTTAAAATCCATAGCCTCTGTTTTCAGTAACTGTTGTTACATACATATGTGTTTCTGCATATATTTTACAATACCCAAAACCATCAGCCTGGGTGTAGCCACATTTCACAATGAGCTGGAACCTCCCACATTAGTCATCAATCAGGACAGTTTACCACAAGCTTCCCAACAGGACAATTTGTTGGGGGTATTTTCTCAATGGAGGTACCCTCTTATAAAATGAATCTAGTTATGCCAAGTTGACCTAAAATTACCCACCACACTGGTGATTATTTTTCTTTGACTATATTACATCAAATTATTAGAAACAATAATTATTTATATTATGATATAATCTTATATCATAAAAATTATTTAAAATGTGATGTTATATAACAGATATACAGCTTGGTCTTCACTCATATCCTCCAAGAACCGGAACAGGGCCTGTTCCTCACTCTGTTGCCTGCTTATGGATCCTGTTTTCCTAACTGGAGATGGGTCAAAGATCAAAGATCAGAGATGTACCCAGAAGTCTGTGATGATTGATAGAGAAATCATAGTAGGGCCATATTTAACAGAGGCAAATCTAATGGAGAAAATGTGGAGTAAGACATGCCATCTAGAAACTTGGTGGGATGTCTCCTGCTTGAAATTTCCTGGAAAGGAAGAGGACAGCCCATCATGTGGGGATCTGCTGCTTGTGACCTGGACTACTTACCACCTGACTCTACCTGTCCTTGGGGGTTTGAGGTAAGATGGCACAGAGTTAAGGACAGAGACTCTATGAGAAGGTGAGAAACTCAGCAAACTCATCTGAACACCGCTGCAGGCTCCTTTAACACCTTCCACCCGAAAAACTCCACCAGAGATCTGCTACAGCTGATAAACACCTTCAGCAAAGTGGCCGGATACAAAATTAACTCAAGCAAATCAGTAGTCTTCCTATACTCAAAGGATAAACAGGCTGAGAAAGAAATTAGGGAAATGACACCCTTCACAATTATCACAAGGAATATAAAGTATCTTGGTGTGACTCTAACCAAATAAGTGAACGATCTGTATGACAAGAACTTCAGGTCTCTGAAGGAAGAAATTGAAGAAGACCTCAGAAGATGGAAAGATCTCCCATGCTCATGGATTGGCAGGGTTAATATAGTTAAAATGGCCATTCTGCAGAAAGCAATTTACAGATTCAATGCAATCCCCATCAAAATCCCAACTCAACTCTTCATAGACTTAGAAAGAGCAATTCTCAAATTCATATGGTGTCCCGCGCTACGGTCTCGCCAGCAAGAACGACGCGGCACACATAG
>JADRCH010000099.1:1288200-1427749 GCA_019843965.1 Rhynchomys soricoides | reverse complement strand
CTTCTTCTTCTTCTTCTTCTTCTTCTTCTTCTTCTTCTTCTTCTTCTGCTGCTGCTGCTGCTGCTGCTGCTGCTTTTGCTTCTGCTTCTTCCTCTTTCTCTTCATTTTCATCATCATTGTCATCGTCAACATCATCATTACCCTTCTTATTCTTTCTCCTTCTCTTCTCTCTTCTCCTTTCCTACCAACTACTTACCAGCTGCCATAACCATTAAGTGAGCAGCCTTCCTTTTTTGTAAGTAAACCTTCTCTCTTGTATATTCTGCCCCTAAGATGTGTTTTACAAAAACAGGGCCAAAGTAATTGGCAAAGTGACTTTGAACCAAAACTTCTGAGTCTGTAATCCATAATAACCTTTCTTATTTTCAGTTGATTTTCTCTGGTATTTTATTTCATCAATAGATAGCTGACTAGCATAATACTTGATGGGAAACAGTACAGCAATTAGGGCTGTTTCATTTATTCATTTACGTTCATAATGCCTTTGTTGGTATACACAATGTTCCAATATTGGAAATTTGAAGCAAATATAAATCAATTAAGAACTACTGCAGTCATTGAGTAAGATATATATATTTCTTCCATAGTGCTCATAACTCTTAAAAATAATCTTAATTTGGTGATACACTCATGCAATAGGGGCACAAAAGTTTTGGGAGTAGCCAACTACCATCTAATAGAGTTTAACGTACCTTCTGTGATATGGATCCTACAGTAGGCAATGGTCTGATGGCCAAGAACCTGAGACTAGAGAGGTCATGAACCTAGAGAAAAGCCAATTATTATCATTCTGCTAAAGAGATAAACAATAAAATGACTCCTAATGATATTTCTGCGATACCATCTGCTATCTTGTGCTGGATCAGTATATCATTAAGCCATCATCAAAGAGGCTTCCATATGCAGAAAATGGGAACTAATACAGAGACCCACAACTGTATAATGTAAAGAGAGTGAGAGACTCTGGAATATCCAGTCCTAATGGGGATGTTTTCATCAAATCCCTTCATGTTGAGCTCTCGAAGATCTACAAAAGGAGAGACAGAAAAAATTGTATGATTCTGGAAAGGATGGAAGACACTAACTCAATAATGCCTTCCAGACACAAAAGTATCTGAGACACATATGAACTCACAGAGATTATGGCATAATGAACAGGGCCTGCACATGTTCAAGCCAGGTAAGATCCCAGCTGTGAGAGGAAACACAACCCCTACCAATAACCAAGTAGCTATATCTAATTGTCAACTACTAACAAACAAAAATTCAGTCAACTCCAATGGAGTCACACTGGTATACAAACCACACTTAAGAGCATATCCCATGATCAGAAATAATCAGACAATACAAAACTAATTCAAAGGTATTTTGGAAGGATTTTTTTGTTTTGTTTTGTTTTGTTTTGGGTTTTTGTTTTGTTTTGTTTTGTTTTTTTGTCTAATAATGCTTGTTTGGATTTTTTTTAACCTTACTAGTTTTTTGTCTGTGTATTATAGTTTTTGCTTTTGTGTTTTTATAGTGTGTGTGTGTGTGTGTGTGTGTGTGTGTGTGTGATGTGTTTTTTCTATTTTTTTCTGTTCTGCTTTGTTATGGTTTGTTTGTTTTATTATCTGCTTATTTTCTTCAGAGAGAAACTAAGAAGATGTGGAATTGCAAGGGTGGGGAGGTGGAAAGGATCTCAAAGAAGATGAGGAAAAGAGAAGATGAAGAAAACAAAACTAAGATCAGAATATATTATATGATTCTTTTCTTTAAAAAAGTGAAAACAAAATAAATCTCAATTAATACAGCTATGAATCTGGTGCTATTAGACTCTCCTCAGTCAGAGTGATTTGACTCACTATTTTTTAACCTTCAAACAAACTCTTTCTTTTACCACATACATTTAGTATTCTTTCTAACTTACATGTCCAATTCGCCGTGCCATCTACCCCCAAGTATAAAAGCCTTATCTGTGGAGTTGAACACCTACCTCAAATGCATACGTTTGAATTCTCCAAACAATAAGATAAAAATTGGGTTTGAGTTTGACTTTTTAACTATCACAATGAGAAACAAAATAAAGCCAGGGCTACTATGGATATTTGTCTTAGAAAAATCAAGTGGTAATTTTTTAAATATGATGTTTTGTGTTGTATGTTAGAGATAAAGGCTTCACCTTTTAATCATTCCTGTGTGAATATCTCTCATCGTAACACAGAGAAAAATCACTCATCTCTCTATTCCTTCTCTGTCACAATAACTCTAACTTACTTTTAAAAATAATCTATGAAATTTCATATACAAATTATATGAAAGTGATACATAGTAAAAGAGAAGATGATAAGTTATAAAAGTGATTAAAATGAACTCAAGGAACTGTAGCTCTAACAGCAACTTATGTCAAAAACAAAGCAGTTAAAAATAACTTCAGTTCTCCAGTCTCCTGCCACCCAACAGCATCACACCTCATTCATAGTTGAAACTTGTTCTCACAAATGTTGACTACATTCCTGAGATTACTAGTCTGGTACCCCATGCTTTTTCAATATTTAGTTTGTTGTTGAAAATGTAAATCCTCATTTGCTTTCTGTTGCTGTGACAAAACACAGTTACCTGTAGAGAAAAAAATCTCTTGTGTAATGTACAGAGGCAGCACTTATCAATAAAATGCTGACTGCCCTATAAGCTTAGGCAGGAAAGAAAAGGTGGGATATCCAGTAGGGAGATTGAATTCTGGGATTGGCCAGAGAACATGGAGGAGATCAGAAGCATGTTAGCTGGGCAGAGGTAACCAGCCATATGGCAGAACATAAATTAGAAATAAATGGGATATTAAGTTATGTTCTAATTAGGAAAGAGTCAATGCTTATGGTCTAGGTACTGGTAAATGTATTTGAGTCTCAGAATCATTATTATGGGATCCTGGGACACAGAGAAATTTTTGACTTTACTAATATTCATTTTACAATTCTATATTTCAATATACAATTGATTTTACAAAATCAAATTGGGAAAGAAACTGACTCTTTTAGCTTACTGGTTATGATTCATCATCAAGGAAAACTGAAGCAGGAACTCAAGGTAGGATCTTGAAGCAAAAACCATGAAGACATGTTGTTTACTATCTCTCCCAGGTTCAACAACCTTTCTTAAGTAGTCTAGTCTCACCTAGCTAGGGATGTTACAACATGCAGTAGGCTGGGTCCCCTTGGTCAGTTAACGGTCAAGAAAATGCCTCTTAAACACAAGTCAATTTGACCTCAGTAGTTCTTCAGCTGAGGTTCTCTCTCCCTAGGGAATCTAGGTTTGTGCCAAGTTGACAATAAGAAGCTACCAGCACACTTGTCAATTATATCATTGCTGTGCCCCACTAATCATATCTCTTTTCTCTATTTCAATCTATGAGAATGCCCCCTTCTCTTGACCTTTGGAAGAGCACAGATAAATTTGTACAGTGCCTCATGAGGTGATTTGGGAAGGTATTACTTCATCTTTATAATTAATTTTACTTTGATAACCCTGGGTCAGAATGCTACAACAAGTGACATGTCTTTCTTGCTTCATAAAACAAAGAAGCAAATCCTCCCTATTTACAACAGAGAAATTAATATCAATGCCATGTATGACATACCTCATTATGTATATAGCCAGTTTTGTAATTCATAAAAGTTTAATATATTGACATATGAATATCTTATGCCTGAGCAAGCACTTTATCTAACATTTTAATGTCTGTTAATGAACATTACAGAGAAGAGTAATTTCAGGCAAAAAAAAATCATCATTTCAAATTTTATCAGTTTTGTTTTGTTTTTTTAAGTAGACTCTGTAAAAAAAAAAAATCTGTTTTTGACCTCTTTTGATCCCTTTGTTTTAAGGAAATTTGTTCTGCAGAGTTATAGTTTTTAGATTTTCCTTTATTCAATATGTTACAGAGCACTGCCATCATAATCCATTTTGAAATTCAAAGTGTTTGATATTTGGCCAATGAAAAAATCAGGGTTCTCCTGACGGGCAACTAATATTTCCCCACTCTGATAGTCTGATCATTGTGCACATGGCCTTCCCTAGACATATAGTAATCTCGTGCATTCTTTGTGGTTCTTTGACTAATTAATGAGATTTAGACTTCTTACCTGTTCTAGATTGCTTCTGTTTCTGAGATAAACACCTTAACCAAAAGCAACCCAGAGATGAATGGATTTGTTGCTTTTTCTACTTCCAAGTCACTATCCATCACTGAGGAACATCAGAGCAGAATATCCAGGCAAGACCCTGGAGGCAGGAATCATAAAGGGATGCTACTTGCTAGCTTCCTCTCTACCTTGCTCACTTGTGCTTAGATAGCTTTCATTTACAATCCAGGACCGTTGCTCAAAGATAGTATTTCTCACAGTGGGCTGTGATGTTTCTAGATGTTTCTCTATCTATTCAAGTTGACAATCAAGATTAACCATTAAACTTAAAAAAAAAAAAAAACAGCATAAGTGAATCTCAGCAAGTTGTAGTTCCATGTTATCTGTCATATGTTACTCAACAGGAAGGAAGGAAGGAAGGGAGGGAGGGAGGAAGGAAGGAAGGAAGGGAGGGAGGAAGGAAGGAAGGAAGGAGGGAAGGAAGTAACTCAGGCCTAGAATAATGGTGTTCACCTTTAGGTCCAACACTCAGGAAGCAGAGGCAGGCTGAGAGTTCAGTTAATAATAAAGACAAGCCCCCACAAACGTGCTTACAAACCAGTCTGAACCAGACAGGTCCTCAGCTGAGGCTTTTCTCTCAGGTGACTCTAGGCTCTGTCATGCTGATAATTAAAGCTAATTGAGACACAACTTAACACAGTCACAAGATTTTTCTATTATAATCTCTCCTAAAAGTTACAAAGTTGTATCCGTTTCATTTAGATCATAAGAATCTATTTTGTATTAAAGTTTGTAAAATATGGGCGATTGAGAGCAAAGCTGACTCTTTGGACTATTGATATCTATTTGTCCCAACACAAATTATTTAAAAACACTGTATTTTATCTGCCTTTGCTAATTTGTCAGAAAACTGACTTCGTTTTAACTATGTACATTTTATAAGGTTTGATGAAAATTACAATTCCAAAGCTGTATGAGTTAAACTTTTATAACCTTTATTTAAGATGTTCACTTTGTAGATTGAGGGTGAGGGATGGCTTGTTTGTTCTGCATAGCTAAAAATGGAACCCAGGGTTGCGTGCATAGTCGATAAATATATACCCCTATTCTGTATTCATAGCCTAAGTCTGGACTTTCCTGTGTTTTAAACATTTTGTATGATACTAAAACAATTGAAATGCTTCAAAAAGAAATTAATTTTATCTTGTGAATAAATATTTAAAATGTTGAAACATGAAGGCTAAAGAAACAGTTTGGGGATTAAGAGCACTTGCCACTCTTGCAGAGGATGTGGGTTCATTTTTCAGCACCCTTGTGATAGCTCACAATCATTTGTAACTCCAATCCCAGGGGAACCGTCCCTCTCCTCTGACTTCCAAGGACATCACCTGGTATAATACATACATGAAAGCAAAACACACGTGTAAATAAATAAATATTTATAAAATGTCAAAAAGTGATTACTAAATATATAGAAGGGAGCCATTATCAAAATGTCTAGTCAAATTTCCTAGCCACATGAATGCAAAAAGTCACATGAACTGCACTTAACATGCTCACACAGTAGGCAGCTAAACATATGAGTATGGTAATAGCACAAATTTTAAGAAAATATGGTCAAACTTATTAGAATAGAAAAAAATGAAAGCAGGGATATGACCATGTGTGGTAAGGATGGAGAAAAACTAAACTCTCCATTGATTTTTGGGAAATAGAAAATGGGGCAGCCAATCTTGAGAAGAGTTTGGAAAACATTTTTATAAAACTAAACATGACTTTCTACATGTCCCAGAATTTCTACCCTAAGGCATTAAACAAAACAACAACAACAACAACAACAAAACTTATACAGAAATGCTCACAGGGGTGGGTTTTTCTGTTAATCTGACTTCCTCAGCACTGTGACTGAGAATTGACCAAAGCAGCAGAGGACAAATTTATTGCGGTTCACAATATCTGCAGTGTCAGCACATCATGGCAGAGAAGGTACGGGGTAAAGATTGGTCTACATCATGGCACCCAGGAGGCACAAAGAGGTGTCGAGGTGAAATTTTGCTCCACCACTTTCTGCTCCTGGTGGGTGGCATGGGTACACCTGCTCAGGCATCTTTGGATCCTCGAATGAAAGACACACATACAAACATTAGCTTATTTAAAGTTGCCTTGGCTACCTTAAAGATTGGGTACTCCTAAACCTTCTCCTGTTTTCCCAGGTCCAATTGAGTAAGTGACCAGTGATCACTTACCAGAAATTTCACATGTCTCCTTGGCTTGATCTTCTGTCTCCCCTGCGTCCCCGAAATACCCCTGTGTTCCTCTCCATGTTCTACCCTCACACCTCTAAGTGTCTCTCTCATGCTCAGCCATCAGATGCTGGCATCTTTATTAATCAATCAAAAACCAATTGGGAGCCTTAAGCATCTGGACAGGCAGATTCCCAATTGAATCAAAGTATTAGGACCAATCTGCAAAAAAGAGATTATAGGTTAAATATTCAAATATTTACATAAAGGGACAGAACAAATTACAGTGCACTGTTCCTTCCAACTGTTATTTTTTACCTAGCTGTCTACCTCCTACTTTCCAACATCCCCTAATATACCATAATGTAATTATTCCATCAAGTGATTTATCCAATCATTAGGTCACAGCACTCATGATTGACTCCTTGAAATATCCCTCACAGAATCATCTAGAGATTTGCTTTACTGATCTTCTCGATGTTGCTCAGTCTATTCCAGTTGACAATCAAGATTAACCATTAAACTTTTCAATACCCAAAGCAAGAGCCAGCACAAGAGAATTTCAGCAAATTGTAGCTCCATACTATCTGTGGTATATTATTCATCAGTAAGGAAGGAACTCCAGCCTGGGGTGATGTTGTACAACTTTAAGGCCAGCACTCAGGGGGGTCGAGGCATGCTGGGAGTTCAAGTCAAGCCTGGATTACATAGGGAATTCCTGAACATCCAGGTGTACAATGTGAGAGTCGCTGTCTCAAAGGGAACCAAAAAGAGTGGCAGAAAGGAAGAAGGGGGGAAGGGAGCGAAAAAGAGAGAGAAAAGAAAGGAGCTATTGAAGAATTCAACAATGTGGTTAAATATCAAAGAATTCTAGTAAGTGAATAAAGCAATTGTAAAATAATAGATTCTGTAAAGTTTTATTCGTGTAATATTGAAATCACAGAATTATAGAGATAGAAAATAGATCAGTGTTCATAGAGGAAGCTACAGAGGCTACACTGGCAGCATGAGGGATTTCTTTTCTGAATTGTTGACACCATGGCTCTAGTAGTACTCATACACATTTCCAGCTGTGATAAAGTGCATAAAATGAAATACACAAAATGCAAATGAGTGAATTAAGAACTGGCAAAAGTCAAATATCAGTGGATAATACAATTGTCAATATTCTGGCTTACAGCATACCACATATGCAGGGCATTACTCTTGGAAGAAACCAAGGGAAACTGGCAAACAACCTTGCTCTACTACTCCTTCTAGATGCACATGGATCCAAAACTGTATATTTTCAACATAACGTATTAAAAAGAGTAGCTGAATTGTCCTGTGCATAAAAGAACATCAAATCTTTAAGGGTGTCAGACAATTTCTTACTAGCATGAAGATAAAACATGCATTAGCTATATTATATAATGGACAAAAGCATATTGTGCATTTAACAGATTTTACCTACTGCTATTAGTATCATGATAATTTCTGCACTTTTTTAATTATTAAAATAAATCATGAGGTTTTTACTATGCTTCTTCTTTGACAAATTTAACTAACTGCTGTCTTCCCATTCTTCATTACTCGTCACTTATGATTTTGAGTGTAATTGTCTTCCTGCTACAATTTAGAGTCACCTGGAAAGAGAGTCTCAACACAAGACTGTCTAGAACAGGTTGGCCTTTGGACCTGTCTGTGTGGAAGTGTCTTGATTATGTTAATGAATAGAGTGAAAAGACACAGACCACTGTGGGCATCATCATTCCTTAAGTTTGGATGCTCGACTATATACCACTAGAAAACTGAGCTGAGAAGTAAGTATGCATGCATTCATTCTCTTTCTGCTCTTGACTGTGGCTGTGCCTAGCCAAGCCCCTTCTGCGATTTTTGCACATTGATGGACTGTAGTTTGGAACTGCATGCTGAATAAACCCTTTCTCCCGTATAGATGCTTTATCCCTCCAGGGTATTTTATCACAACAGAAATGAAACTAAAAGAACACTTCATCCCTTGACCATGATTTAGTTTCCCCCTTAAATTTAGGATTAAGGAGAATCTTGCTTATCTCTATAACTACATATTTATTCTTGATCCCCCCCCATACCCAACCCAGAAGGTAAATTCTGCGAGAACAAGGATTTATCTGGTTTTGTTCACTCTTGCATGTCTAGCACTGACAGTGTCTGACAGGATACAAGCTCAGAGCTATTTATTCAGTAAGTAAATGTTATATTAAACTGATGAGTGAATGTTGATATTAAAGTTAACAACACAAACTTAATGTTCCCTCTGTTTTAATAACAACTTCTGTTGCATGAGGATACTGGGAGAGATATTTTTGAAAATATCTTTCAAAATGTTTTAATTAAAATACACATGAAATTATTTTGAAATGATTTTTTATGCACTTGGAAAACAAAAAAGTAAAAGTAGAAAGTTAAAGGCTCAAGGAAGTGTGCACCTCCAGGTTTTGACGCCATTTGCCTTATATTTTATCCATAATGTAGTTTTGAGAGGTAGCTCCCTTTTCTTTCTTTCTTTCTTTCTTTCTTTCTTTCTTTCTTTCTTTCTTTCTTTCTTCCTTCTTTCTTTTTGTGGTTGTTTTGTTTTTGTTGTTGTTTTGTTTATTTTTATTGATCTTGGTCATTCTCACCCCCCCTCTTTTTTCTTAGATATTTTCTTTATTTACATTTCAAACTTTATCCCCTTTCCCAGTTTCCCCCCTCTTGTAAACCTCCTATACCATCCCCCCACTCACCTATTCCTGCTTCCTTGCCCTGGAATTCCCCTACACTGGGCAGTCGAGCCTTCACAAGACCAAGGCCTCCCACTGATGCCTGGCAAGGCCATCCTCTGCTACATTTGCAGCTGGAACCATGGGTCCCTCTATGTGTACCCCTTGGTTGTTGGCTTAGTCCCTGGGAACTCTGGGTGGGTCTGGTTGGTTGATATTGTTGTTCTTCCTATGGAGTTGCAAACCCCTTCAGCTCCTTCAGTCCTCTCTCCAACTCCTCCATTGGGGACTCCTTGCTCAGTCCAATGGCTAGCTGCAAGCATCCGCCTCTGTATTTGTAAGGCTTTGGCAGTGCCTCTCAGAAGAAAGCTATATCAAGCTCCTTTCAGCAAGCACTTTTTGGTATCCACAATAGTGTCTGGGTTTGGTGACTGTATATGGGATGGATTAACTGCTCTCTTAATTTCTTACCTCTGCTACTACTACCAGCTAGTCAAGGAAACTAGTTCTTAAGAATCCCAACTCTCAGAATACAAGCTCACCTACCTCAGACCACATATGCTTTATGCCTTCAAGCTCCACACAAAGCCTCATACTAGAAGTTTCCTTCCTCCTCTTTACCCTGGAACTTTGTAATGTATCAAGTTGAACAAGTAGAAGCGCCTCAACTCTTCTAGAATGTTTACTTGCCCTTTTTTGGTTTCCCTGTGAAAGAGAAATGACCCTTTAATAATGCCTACATCCTCAGTCCTAGGACTTGAATTTTAAAGCAGAATTTGTATGTCATTATGAGGATTTAACTACCTCTGGAGATAGTTCTTGTTTGTTTGTTTGTTTGTTTTCAGAGTACTTTCTTACCTAAAGTCTGTTGGGAAGAGCCAGTAAGACCAGGTCTTCTTCAAGGGACTTAAACATGCTTCTGTGGATTTTCTTTTTTTAAAAAAAAAAAAAAAAAAAAAAAAAGGATATTTTCTTAATGTACATTTCAAATATTATTCCCTCTTCTGATTCCCTCCCAGAAACCCTCCTATCCCATCCCCCCTCCCTCTGCTTATATGAGGGTGTTCTTCCACCCACCCACCCACTCCGGCCTTCCTGCCCTCAAATCCCCTACACTGCGGCATGGAGCCTTCACAGGACCAAGGGCCTCTTCTCCTATTGATGCTGAACAAGGCCATCCTCTGCTACATATGCGGCTAGAGCCATGGTACCCTCCATGTATACTCCTTGGTTGGTGTTTTAGACCCTGGGATCTCTGGTTGGTTGATATTGTTGTTCTTCTTATGGGGTTACAAACTGCTTCAGCTCCTTCAGTCCTTTCTCTAATTCCTCCGTTGGGGACCCAGTGCTAAGTCCAATGGTTATCTATGAGCATCCGCCTCTGTATACATCAGTATTTTGCAGAGCCTCTTGGGAGACAGGTATATCAGGCTCCTGTCAGCATGCACTTCTTGGCACCCACAATAGTGTATGCATTTGGTGACTGTAAATGGGATGGATTCCCAGGTGGGGCAGTCTCTGACTGGCCTTTCCTTCCATCTCTGCTTCACACTTTGTCTCCATATTTGCTCCTGTATTTTGTTGCCCTTTCTAAGAAGCACAGAAGCACACACACTTTGGTCTTCCTTGTTCTTGATCTTCATGTGGTCAGTGAATTGTATCTTGGGTATTTTGTGCTTTTGAATATCCACTTATCAGTGAGTGCATACTGTGTATGCGCTTTTGTGATTAGGTTACCTCATTCAGGATGATATTTTCTAGTTCTATCCATTTGCCTAAGAATTTTATGAAGTCTTTGTTTTTAATAGCTGAATAGTACTGCATTGTGTATTGTACCACATTTTCTCTATCCATTCCTCTGTTGAAGAACATTTGGGTTATATCCAGCTTCTGGCTATTATAAATAAGGCTGCTATGAACATAGTAAGGCATGTGTTTTTTGTTATATGTTGGAGCATCTTTTGGATGAATTTTCAACAAACAGGAGCTCTAGAGATCAAACGCTCCTGACTTACATAGAAGACTGTGGTCTAATGACAGGCCTTCACAGAAGGCTGGAGAAAAGATGATCTACAGTACTGATGTCACAGAAGAAAGCACTTGAACCAGCATTCATATTCTGAGCTGATCAGATCAAAAAATCCCTATCATCCTTCAGGGTCTTAATATGGAGTATAAAATGGTGGTGTTGGGGCATAGTATGGATTTAAACTACAACAAAGCAGTGTTTTCAGGACACAACAGGGCAGGTGTATATATAAACCCACAATGATTTTGACAACATGCCCAATGAGAGATTAATTCAGATAAAATCCCAGTATGGAGGAAAGAAGTAGCTATGAAGTCCCGCCTCTATCTTGGGAGTTGTTGGCAATTAAAGACTGCTGAGCTAGAGAGATTGTGATCTTTGGGGTGAAGCACAGGAGATGTTACCCATGCTTCCAGTAGGTGGTCTTTAATTCATGTACAGTCAGTATTAAGTGAATTCAATGGTTTTATTTTTAAGCCAAATGAAGTAGAGATAGAAAAATGATAAGGAGATTGAGGAATTGAAGGGGAATAAATAGAGGGTTAATTGTACACAAAGCACGTTATCTGAATGTGTAAATTCTCAAGCAATAAAAAGGAAAAAACCCAAACAATAATGTTGTCTTTCCAACGCAACAAGAGGTGTGCCTTAGCACAGTGGTTGCTCACATCTTGGTGTGCAAAAGGAGTGAGCACAACTTGGAGAAAAATAAATGATAGACATTTATTTCTTGAAGCAGATAACACTAGAGGTAATTCCGAAAGCACAGTTTGTACAAGTAAAAAAGCAAGGGGCTTTGGAGCTTTAGGGGGAAATTTAAACATATTTATATGAGAGAGTTTCACCATTACATGCAAACAAAGAGCAGGCATATATCTGACCATTACAGTCCAAATCCCTGTTTCTTCATACACTGTATGTATTTTTTTAAAATACAGGCAGAAGTTCCTCAAGGTGAAGGACTGACATGTACTTCTAAAAGGTGTGGAACAAAATGACAGCGATTTGAACTGGCTTCTTGTAATTTCTATGGAGGGCATTATCAGAAACAGAAAGACAAAACAAAGCAAACAAACAGCTTTGAAGGCATGATGTTAGCGCCATTTTCAAAGGACCCACACCAGAACCCTATATACAGTATAGATAACTTTCTTTAAAACTTCTATCTCCTAGCAAGCAAATACTCCTAAGTATTTATAGCTATCAGGTATTAGCAAGAACCAGAACAACCTCATGATGGTGATGCATCCTTTGAAGAAATGCAAAGAAAGAGTTTAGAATGGACAGACACACTAAATACACAGCAAATAAATAAATAAACAAAAAGAACCTTAAAAGTCTTCTAGAACTAAAGATGTAGATCACAGCCATGGGCAATGTTATCTTTTCCTCTCAGTCCCTTCCTATTTATTGGCAGGCAATGTAAAAGTCATTGAGTAAACTGGGGTGAAGGACCCATCACCCTGTTTATAGATTTCTGGACAGAGCAACGAGAACATTTAGGAGCTTTGTGTATTATTCAGTATAATGCATCTGGATTATCTAACTGAGCCATGTGTGTGTTTAATTTCCTATAATATTGTGTCCTACCTCTCAATAGAAATTTGTAATTTGGGGCTGCTGCAGTTTCAATCCAGGAGCAGAGGACTCTACTGCCGGACAGTGGGAAAGGAGAAACCCAAGTTGCACTTTGCTCATAGTGCATTCTCAGGCTTACTCTACAAATGGGTTGCACATGCATAGTCCTCTTCACTCCTTGCAGCTTCTTTGAAAGCCGAGTATTGAACTTGACAGCTCTGCAGGGATGCAGGACCAGGTAGGCCCTCTGATCAACTTAAAACTTTGCTACAAAGTCTTGAGAGTTCTACCAATTTTGAAATGTTTTGATTTTGTGCTAACTAAGCCTTGAAATCCTGGAGCTAACTCAAATTCTTGAAACAATTTCTTCAAAACAGAAACAGACACGTGGTATGCAATTTTATGTTCTTTTCCCAGAAATAAGTGTACCCCAAGAAACAAGAAAAAAAAATAGTCTTTCCTGGCTCATGGCATCAATGAAATGTAAAGGCATACGTGTAGCAGACAAACATAAATAATTGTTTGAACCTAATGTTTTAACTTTATAAACTGAAATACAATCTGCACTGGTAGCAGGAAATACCCAATTTGTTACAGTAGAACAATAGTTTATTTATCTAATTTACCTTTGCCATATCCTTCTAGTGTAGAAATGAATGCAACTGTAGTCATTCTTACTGTTTCTTCTCCCTCTGTAGCTCCTGCTAGCTGACACTCATATGGAAAACAGTAATAGAATTCTGAGATGAAATCTCACAATTCAGATTTCAGAGATATAAAGGTAAGCAAAGATTGTCAGGACTGAGGATAAATGACCCAGACAATTTACAAATAATGATATGTATCAATAGCCAGTTACAGAGATGGTTTTCCAGAATGGGAGGAACAGACATTAATGAAACCAAAGATGTTTCAACTAGGCTTGTGGCAGATGTGACAGGCCATGTGTCTTCTATTCAGTTTTTAGGTTTTGAAGAACAACAAAATTCAAAAAGAGATTTGGAAACTCAAACTGGGAAATATAGAATCCTCCGAGAATTTAACCATAATCATAGTTAGTGTTTGAATTCTCCCTTCTATTGAAAACAATATATAAAAATATCTTTTCTTCTTCTTGTTGTTGTCATCATTATTGTTGTTGGGAGTACCAGTAGAGAGGGGAGAAAGCAATGGAATGAAAATCTGATCACCATTCCAATTACTGTTTATGTTTGAAGACAAGATAACAACCAACGACCTTAAAGATTTAATGGAAAATACTCAAATACTTGCAAGAAGGGAATATTAAGGAGATTAACCTCACCACAGAAAAAGTGAAAGTGAATTAAATTTAAAATGTCTATCACTGGCAAGTCATGACATGAAAGAACCAACAAAATACAGAAATAAAAAAGGAAATATTCAGAAACCACTGAGCATTATTGAGAGAAAGATTGATGCTTGTAAGTCTAATTGGTGTAACTATGGTAACTAACATAGGATACAAATGATAAAATATGCTTCCCAAAAAAAAAAAAGGAACACATCTTTTTAAAAAATAACAGGCTCTGAGACCTCTGATTCAATTAAGGAAAAATTTATTGTGTTGGTAAGGGGAACCTGGCCAGCCTCTCTGCCCTGGTCCAGCAGATAGAAGTTGGGCATAAGTTTTCATTGTCATGGAACATTCCAGACTCCCATGTAGCCTGAGGGTCCAGCAACAGTAGCAGCAATCGCAGTGTATGCAGAAGCAGCTAAAGAGAATGGATGAGTGTAGGGTAATGGGCAGAAGAGTGGGCGACTCTAGAGCCTCTACCCTGGCAAATCTGCACCCACTTGAGATGACGGCTGCATTATTTCATGTGTGGGTACACACATGAAATGAAACCCCAGTATCTTTCTTTAAAAGAGAACTTAAATTAGAAAAAATATATTAGTAATTAAAATATCTTGTTGTGTATAACCCAGAGCTCATGCCGGTTGTTCATTACTCTTCAATCCAATCTCATCTGAAAAGAGAATCATACTCTCTGTCTTCCCTCCTCCTACCTTAGCTGAGGCTGGAATCAGTGGGCTGAGAAGAAAGAACGATTTCTCCTTTCTCTCCTTCTTCCTATCTCTTAATATTATCCTCACGGGATTGTTGTGATAACATCGTGTCTAGGGTGCCCACAATTGATGTGTCCTGATACTCTGGAGTGGGCCATTTAGGTTCATTTAGTCAGCTTTTCTCCACTGTCCTGTCCCCATGCCACTCATAGGAAATGCATGCTTGTAATATCAAAAGTGATATTCTCTTCCTTCCCTGTTCTTGGGCTTGAATCAAAGGAGTGAAATTACCCATGATGCTCTTGGTGAGCGTCTGATTGCTCCTTCCTTCTGTCTGGAAGAAGGGGCTTTTGCAGCATGCTTCCCTCCTAGGAGGTTGGGTAAACATAGTCCCAAGTCAGGTTTCTTCATTTTCTTTATCTTTTCACATTCTTGAAATGGTCAAGTAGTTCAAGTTATTGATAGGATTGAGGGCTACTATTTTAGCGTCCCATCTTAGTGGACACACTTCAATTATAACAAGCTGTCACAAAGCAATGACTGCTATAGAGAATTTCAACACGTTTAAGATGCTCAGTATTTTGAGGTTTACTTGAATGATTAAAAACTGAATATATGTGTAAAAGAGTGATAGTTTGGTGAGTCAAAAGTTCTAGGTTCTCCTTAAACCTGTACTAACCCCGGTATGTGTCAGTCTGAGGCCTTAAGCTCTTTGAAATAATTTCCTCACTTGTAATAGAAATAAGGAATAAAAATGGTTTCTACCCATTCTGCACAGCTATAAGCTTTTTTCATTAATGGACAATTCATGTACAGTAAATATTATATGAGTACATGCCATTGTGTTGTGATTTACTATGAAATGTTTCTATACATCTCTTCTTCTCAGTATGCATGAATTGCCTTGGTCATCTAAGTAGTGCAGTGATTACCCGGGAGGTAATCAGAAATGAGTACCAATGTCAAATTTTACAATTTTAACTTACTCACTGAAGCTTACCAGTATATCTACTCACTATTTAAGGGAGGGAAAAAAAAAGAGAGAAATACGTTAACACTTGGGGAAAAAATGACAACCTATGAGAGATTTTTCTCTTTTTTGACTGAAATTAATAATGTAAAGCATCTGGAAACAAAAGCTTGTCAAAGTGTTTCTTTTAAAGGGAACAAAAGACACTGTTCAATTAGACTTTGAAAATCTAGTGAAGTGAATTTAACACTGAAAAAAAAGGCCTATGTTGAAAATTATTTGGTTTTATTCTGATTCATATGGAATTGTTTCTTTTAGTTAGACAATGAATTTCTTCCCCAGAGTAATTCTACCATAAAGTTACTTACATCAATAGCAATTAATATCAAATGATAAGATAGAATGACAACAGAATTGCTTTCTTATAGGTGTTTCCTAGGACTTTTTTCTCAAACCAAGAATCTATGGATGACTGTCCAACTTTTGGAAAGCCTAGAATAGGAGACAAGTGACACCTTGACTTCTAATTGTGGCCACTTGTCCATGTACTTCGTCTTGTAGTCAGGAATAACTATAGGAACAGAACTGACAAAGCAGTTAGATGTTAAAAAGTAGATTTATTAAGGCCGAATAGCCTGAGAGTAGACATCTGCATTCTTGGAGAGGCTAAGGACCTAGTAGCCTACTCTGTAGTCCATGAAGCTGGATGCCTTAGCTGTCCCAACGTGGTAAAAACCTGGAGGAGTTCTACCTTCAATGGATCTATAGAAGACATTGGAAGGTCTAAAACACTAGATTCTAATGTTGTAGAAGGATGTCAGTAACAGTAGTAGCAACAAAGCAGGTTGACTTACAAGTAAGAAATGAAGCTGAGGAGGCAAAAGCAGCCCTGCTTTTCCCTCTGAACATCCTACTCCCCTTCTGGAGGTACTCACTAGAAGATGCTACCAGCTCAATGGAGAGGTCTTCCCTCTTCAGTTAAGCCTTCAGTCACTCTTTCTCCATCTCCCTCCTTCAGTTAACTCCTGAGAGCTCATTTTTAGGTAGGAACAGCAGAAGTACAAGCAACATGTTTACTTCTTTCCTCAAGAACAGCTTCAACGCTAAAAGAATCTGTAGTTCATTAAACAGGGGCTGCAAGAGCTCCTTGTCTGTTCCCATCTCACTTTGTCCTTCTTCTCTTCCCTCCCTTTGGAGGGCATCTAGATAAACTGGATTTCGCCTTGTTTAGCAGCATTCAGCCACTTAGCATCACCTCCACGCTTCCAGTCTGCATCCTGGCTTTCACACCTGCAATCTGAGTACAGACATCACAGCAAAACAGGGCATCTTATAAGTCTGGGTAGACTTAAGCAATTCAAATATTTAAAACTGCCCAAGATACACTAGCCAAAATAACACTTTATATTTTCCTCATGTGGGAGTTTTACATGTCTATGGGTGTGTGTACAATCCTTTTAGATGTTGATATATATTCAAATAAAGATTAAATAAGCAATTTGCAATTTAAGTGATTTAATTTAAATAACAATAGTATTACTAATGAATTGTGATGCTGCAAAGGAATTTGGAAATGTTAACTGTTTCGTAGAATAAAATTAGTACAATTTAAATGTTGAAAAACCATCCAAAACTATGTTTCCATCCCACTTATAAGGACTCTGAGTGATTAAGCAAATGAGCTCACAGCAATAAAGGGGCAGAATCTCATTGTACTGGTTCACTGTGCACAGAATGGTACCTCTTAGATTTCCTATAAATCTTATTGGAAAGCAGTTGTTGAGTCAAGCCTGTAGCTTAAGAATCTAATCTCAGCTATTTTCAAAGCTGAGGAAGGATCACATGTTCAAGTTTAGCCTTAGAAACTTGAACCCTGGCTCAAGATGTGAAAAAGTAAAAAGTTGACTGGGGACATAGATTAGTGCTAAAGTGTTTGGCTAACATGCACAAAGTCCCTAGGATCCATATCAGTAACTACTTAAAAGAAAGAAAGGTTGCAAGGGGAATTCAATTAGCAAGTCAATACCTAACTGGGACCATTATAACTGCCTTCAATATCAGAAGGGATAGAAAGACAAACTTGCCTTCCTCTTTGTTCTATGGCCTTATGTTATCCATACCATAACTAGGGACATCTCACAAGTTTCTCAAATTGTAATTCAAGTCTAGCCTGCATGATTGACTTAACCTTTTTGGTTTGGAACTAACTTTTAGGAGGCTGAGTGCTTGGATATCTGACACATTTATGTGCTGGTTCCTAATCCCTGATCTTCTTATGATCCTGAGCCTGAATAAGTAAGAGATGAATAAGTGAATGGAATTTACAATTCCTTAAAAAGGGACTCCAAAGAGCTCTGTGACCTATCCACTGTGCAAGGACACAGAAAAATATGTCATCCAAAATCAGGGAGCAAGCATTCATTAGATGCTACATCTGCAGGCACCTTGATCATCCTAGAATTCAGAACTGTGAGAAAAAAAAATCCTGTAGATTTTGTGTTGAATCCAGGGTCTCATGCATGCAAGGTAAGTGCTATGGCCATCTCTCTTATAACTTTATATTTTGAAACGAATTTTTGCTAAGTTTGCCAAGCAAGGCCATAATCTTGATCTTTAGTCTAGGCAGACCTTATATTTACAATCTTCCTGCCTCAGTCTCCAAAGTAGCTAAGATTCCAAGCCTGCGTCACCACCCCTCACTAATTTCTTTTTTGTTTATACCTCACCCCGTTTAAAGGATTTGACCGTAATTTTGTAAATAGACTAATACATGCCCAAAGAAGGATTTGAGGTTTCTTCAGAAGGGGATAAACCTCTGGTCCCTGTAGTGTCCCAGCTATATGTCCCATCAATGTGCAGCTGCTTTAAGTTTTTGGGTCACCTGCAGCAAAACCCCATGAGTACCATTTCACAAGGGAGGGAGAACTCTGGGCTTGTTGCCCATGCATTACTACTCTTAACTAGGAATTGAGATTCCCTCTAGTACTTCCAGCTGGCAGTATTCAGTACAGAGGTAAAATTAGGTCCAGAGGGAAGCTAATATCCAGATGCTGAGAAATCCCTTTTCCAAAACAAGATTCATCATTTAGTATAGAAGAGAGACACAAGAAAGAGCCAATTTATAGGAGACTATAAATGCACCAACTTGAGTTCTGTGCTTTGCTTCCTCTCCTAGTCTCCACTTCCGTCCCATACTTCACATTCCATCAGTCCTTTGGCACAAGGAATAAACTAATGAAAGAATACCAGCTCTTTTCTTATGATTAAGTTATTCATGAGCTAATGATGTTAAATTGATATTTGCAAATAATAAACAATGACTTTAAGTAAGAATTTCATCTCGTATATGTCAGATATTTTCATGCCGCTTTTCCATTATCCACTTCTATATTTATAAATGTATAAATACTTGAAATTACATATTGAACAAACAAAATCAATTAAACATAAAAAGTTAATGGCACTTAATTTGGTACTATGGAAAATATAAGACGTAAAAGATCATAGGATCCAAAATCAAATAAACAGAGTCCCCGTTTCAACTCCATACTTCAGAGTCTATAAGGAGGGCAGAATGTCTAAGCCACCAACACCTGGTTGTTCTCATGTGTAGTAATTTCATCCTGTCTACAGAATTATGCTTATAAGCACATGACCAATTCCATGTGAGTTCTTAAGATATTAGAGCTTGCCATGGGAAGAAAAGCAATAAAATGTATATAATACAAAGTGTATTAGATTGAGTAACAGTTGTCCATTCCAACAATGTCTATCTGCATGTTGAAGAGAGTGAGAAACAAGTAACTATTCAGGCCATGAAACGGGACACCTGAGTGCTCCTATAACCTTGCTAGAGCCTAAAGCCAGCTCCCTAAAGAGCCACTAGAAAGCCAATGAAGCTGGAGTCAGCACATGTTGGCTGTGGCTGCAATAAAAACACACATTCACAAAGACAAGCAGGTAGTCAAGTGACACTGGTCTTTTTGGGGAGGGGGTTGTTGGTTGGAAGGAGAAACCTACATTTAGGAAGTTCTCCCTATTAAGGTAGTTCTTCCTGTACACATTGTCCCAGACAGTGCTTTCCAATACCATTAATACTAATTCATGGGGTGAACTAACTCTCTCTCTCTCTCTCTCTCTCTCTCTCTCTCTCTCTTCTTTCTTTCTTTCTTTCAACCAGGGAGATGACACTTGGATGAGCACTTCCTGTTTTTGCCAAGAACTTGAGTTCAGTTCTCAGAACCCATATTAGGTGGCTCACAACTGTCTGCAACTTCAGCTCTGGGAGATCTGACACTTCTTTTGCCCTCCACAGGCATCTACACATGCATGCACACACACAAATAAAAAACAAAAATAAATTTTAAACGTAAGTTTGAACGGAATGGACAAATAGATTATCTTGTCCTGCAAACCGGAAGAAGTGAGGTCAAGCATCTGCTGACCATGTAATTGCTGCCTACGTATCACATGTGGCTCTTGCACTGTCTTGACTTGAAGTCACCAAATCCAAAGTAAATCACCTTGAGCTTCTAATATTTAATTTCAGTTATGCTTTGGAACTTGTTACACATGTAGTTATACATACTCACCAGAACAATTCAGAGAACACAGCCGGAAGTTGAGGCAATTCAAGCAAGATACCCACATCATGTTTATAGATGGCTATGATGTCCTTCTAGCCCACTTTACTCACAGTACCAGAAGTCTCTTCTGTGATCCTCACTCCCCTCCAGTTATTTACCACAGTTCAGGAATGGAGCATGTATGTCACCTGGGAAGGAAATGCTGATGGCTGCTATTTACTTTAGTAGCATGAGCCAGTCTGAATTAACTTGTTTGAGATCCTGCAAGGATGCAGAGGGCCCGCCACTTGCCTCTGTATTGTTTGTTTGACAACTGCTATTTTCTTGGTCGTGTGAGGTTCTGTACAATTAAACCTTCACTGATTTGTTTGCAAGTTTTCCTCTCATCTGAAACATTTGTTAAAAAAAAAGATTTGTCCCAGGGGCTGAGGAGATAGCTCTGTGGTTGACTTCCTGTAGAGGACCTGAATTTAGTTCACAACATTCAAATCCAGTAGCTCCCAGCCACCTGTAATACCAGCTTTAAGAGTCCTGACTCCCTTCATTGACACGGGCAGGGATGTGCACATACATGCAAAAGGAACACATTTAAAAAATCTTTTCTGTGCCACCCAAAAGCTCCTAGATAAGCAGTTACAGACATACACTATGCCCGATGTAATCCTTGCAGTCCTAACTGCCAGCATTATCTTAACACAAGCATACTATGTACACCATAGTCCAAAAACCAGAGTACACTGCACATTTGATTTTTTAAAATTGCCTTCCATATCAACTTACAAATAGTGTAATTATCAACTTCTCAGATTACTTGAAATGAAGATTTAATTACAAATGAATAAAGCTGTAAAATTCAATAAAAAATATATTTTAGAAGAAAATAAATCCACAGACATGAAAACATTCAGTCTTCTGATTTTATGATTAATTCAACAGATGGTGAATGCCCTATCAAATTACTATAGACATTTCTAAGCACTGGATTCTCAGTCTCTATCTAGTTTCAGAACAAGCAGTGTTACCCAACCCTGATCTACTAACTGATTCAAAGACAGAGTCTAGATGTTGGCCTTTATCTCATTAAAGCCTGTGATGGAAGATCATTCGGACTATGCTCTCTGTTTTAACCTCACTTCCTGAACATTAACAAGTGAGTAGCTCTGCTCTGTCATATGCTCCCTGAGAGAATTTTCGTTCTTCCTAAAGGTGAACACAACAGGAGCCATGCAAGCAGAATGAAATTCTGAAACTAGGAGCAGAAACACAAAAGCTTACCTTTCTTCTCTTAAGTTGATTTTTGGAGGTTGGGGGAGGAACACTTTTTCACAGTGACCAAAATGTGACTAACACACCAAGATGGGCAAAGAATGGTTTAGTAAACTGTGTAAGTCTCCATGGCCATCCTCCTCATTTTCATGAGTAATTGAAATTAAACATATTACTTCTAAGAAAAGAATATGACTTATGCCTAACTACAGGGTAGATATTAACACCCCCACTTTCTAATACACTTGGGAAGAATTTGGCTCATTTTGAAAAAAAGTGGCAATGCTAAATTTATTAAGCCTGACATTTGACTACTTTCTCAGAGGTAAAAGAATCATGAAGAGTAGGTATTATCTCAGGGAAATCAAAGTAAGTCAAATTGTCCTGTAGCAGTGCTAGACACTAAATCCTGATTCTTTGAAATCTGATGTTCTTTTTAGCACTTTCTTCTCCCATTGTGATAATCTAAGATAGTTGCATCTATGCAAATCATTTTCCTGTGTAGTTATCTGCATTTTCTATCACAAAGGTCTCATTGTACAGTTAATCTTATTGCTGTTTAATTATTCACATACACATTTATTTTTAACTTTCAATGAGAGCATATGCTCTTTGAAGACAAGGACTTAGCCACTTGATTTTTGTTTTTTATGCTTTCCAGTGTATAGAGAAAAACATAAACTCAACATCCAGCTAAATAGAACAAGGACACTCACTTGATTTACTTGTTGTTAGGTAGATATCCTTGGCACATAATATAGTTCTCTCAGAGAGAAGAAAGAAATTAGACTTAAACTTTTACTTCTACTTAAAAGTCGAAAATAAACTAAATGTAAAATAAAAATTTGGCTATGTAATGTTAATTCTCCATCATACTTATAAAGACTTTCCATCACTTCACAATCAATTTTAATATAGTAGTCAAATATGCACAGCTGAGCAATTACAGCTTCACCCCCCCCCCCCCCCCCTTAAACTTGGATATTGAGGTAATTAATCTCAGAAGCATTTTGGAAGACCCTGACAGCAATGGCTGAATTTAATCTTTGGTCAATAAGACCAAAAGGTCTTATAAGGACCCTATAGGTAATAACAAGACTACCCCAGCTGTCAGCTGCACTTCATGAAGGGACTGTGAGCCACACTGGGTAGTTTTCCAATACACATCGCCATCTTGGATCCACTCCTCAGTTGACCAAATCTCTATGGGTGCTTTGAAGCTTTTACATTTTATTTTGCCAAAGCCTCCTTAAACATAGCCTATACACACTGAAGCTTTTTCAAACAAATCAGAGCTTTTTATATCTCCAAAGCAGCTGTGAGGACTTAAACTTTCACAAAGGAACTAAGAGAGGGAGGCTCCAAAGAGTGGCTTAAGGGAGTCTTTGTACTCACAAATTAAATGTCTTAACAAGTTTACTCATGTAAACAAAGTAAGGAAGAATGATAAAAGCCATGAAAATAATTTACTATCTTTGCCAGTGTAATTAAATCAATGGGTCTCTTTAGCTTCTGTGGAGAAGAAAAACAACTAAACAACAACAGAACTCGAAAATCTCACGTGTTAGAAAATTATACTTCTACTCCTAACTAAGGTTTTAGGCAAAATTTAATTAATCAAGTTAATAAATGATTATATAATTCTAAAAGTTTTCCTAAGTATTCTAAGTCTTCCTTAGATTACATTATTAGAGTATAGACAAACATAATAATACTGTCAAATGTTATAAAGAAGCTCCTACAATGTAGTAAAATTCTTATTACATTTGAATAATTGAAATTGAATATATTATTTCAAAGCAAAGGTTGTTATTTTTATCAGCTATTTATTGCACAGAAGGTATTAAATCCCTGATCCTATCATCTGTGGCAATAAATTCTAATATATTTATATGGTGACTCTAATTCTTTTACGCCAGATATTTGCATTGGGAAAGTGATACTATAAGCTTAAAAGAAATAATCTCTATCATTTTATTGGTTCAATCATCTCCATCAATGTTTGGAAATTTATCAAGTTAACATTATATTTCTCAACCCTGATTGATATGTAAGATTGTTCATGATGTGACAAGTATGTCCAAATAATTGAGCTGTAGAGTTGGTGGGACAGAAGAAGAATGCAAACATGGTTCACTGGTTAGGAGCACATTCTGCTCTCACAGATGACCTAAGTTTGATTTCCAGCACCCTCGATGGGCTTGAGCTTTTGAGAAGCCAATTGGCCTCCATGAGCACCTGGACTTAGGGGAGTAAATATCCATACAAACACATACATAATTTAAAATAAATTATGTAATTTAAAATAAAAATGAAATATTTAAAAAGTTAATAATGATAAACATTTGCATTTTAAAAACAGGAAAGAAAATAGAATTTATAAGAGATGAGATGCTGGCCATAGAATGTCTACCTTTACTTTTCTTATCATTTCTTGATGTACTTTGCAGAGATGAGTTTATTGTTTTCTTGTTCTTATTTTAGGGCACTCAGCAGATTTTTGTGAATATTATCAAATGAATGAATGACTAAATGAAAATACAGACTGTCTAGCATTCTGTCATACAGAATGTTATTAAATTTTCTATTTCATCTTCACAGGGTTTCCCAAATAGTAGACACCAAAAACTTGGTTTTGTATTGAGGTAACATTCCTAACATTTCCAACCCCTTCCAAAATACCATAAAGCATTTGTATTCGATTTTTAGTTTAAAGTCAGCAAAAGGTTCATTTTTTATTTATTTACATTAAGAATACCTCCTCCACTTGTGAATTTTAATTTCTTGTTATAGTAGCTTTTACAAATATCACTTCTATGGTGCAGTTAACTTTACATATTATAGTCTGAAAGTCTCTGTTTAACTATCAACGACAAAGAAATGAAACCAAGTAGAACATCAAGTGTTAATTATATGATCAGAGCCTGATTCAATCAGAGGAACTAGCAGAAAAGGAATACCCAAAATGAGAAGACAATCTGTTCAGCTGAACCTTGCACACCAGTAGAGTGAAAGGCTGTCCGGCCTGTTTTTGAGTCCCAGACTCCCCACCTGTTGTTGGCTTTAAAGGGCAAACCTTTCTGTACCTTGCCTTGCAGGTAAACTATAAATAAGAGCATCTAAAGCTGGCATCCAGTAAGAGTTCAGTGCTAACTGTAAGTACAAAGAATACATACATTTTTCAGAGTAAATAGAGAGCATTTAGAAATGTATTTTCCTGTTTCCGTTTGTCTAAAGTTGATTTGTCATTACATATTTAACTTTTTAAAATTGTATATAAATTACAGTTTTGTCCTAACATTATTATAGATGTGTTTGTGGGAGCTGAAGGTGGACAGACAGACATGATTACAATTTCTTCCTTAGAAGGCCAGCATCATCTATTCATTTGCCCCTTGTAGCCTTTCTCATTTCAATGCTGTCTTTCTTTCTGGCTCTTCAGACACTCGTGGTGTTATTTCAGCATAAAACAATATGATTGAGATCAAATTGGCACCAAAATGTAGAAGCGATCCATGACACTTCCTATCATATTTACATTTTCAAAAGCTCTTTTGAACCACCTGCCTTTACTATGTGTAGCTAAAATACTGTACATTCGGTTATTGTAAGATCCACTGTATGATAGACAGGAGGATCCTGACATATATGGGAACAAGTACACATTTTACAAAACACAGGAGAAGTGAACCTGGATATAATGGCCAAGTAAAGCTAAAATCAACAGTGAAAAAAAATAAAACATGCCCCATGAGATGAATTTATCAAAACCTAGAGGATGATGGAATCCTGAACAACAAGCAGCCTAGTTTTACAAAAGAGCAAGTCATCCCTGACACAATCAATAGCTCTTTTCAGCAGACTGACAAAATTAAAGGACAGAGGGAATCAGGTAAATGTTGCCTATTTGCACTATCACAATGTGTTTAATGTGTACCCAGCACATTTTCAATTCAACAGTAGATAAAACTGATTCAGCCATGAATGCTTTCTAAAAGGATCAGACAAAGAAAAAGAAGGTAAAATGTCATCGATAACGACAATGCAGGCTGTTGTGAGATGCTGGAGTTAATAAAGCTGATTCTCTGCAGTTCCCAAACTGATCAAACAGGGAACGGGTATCAGAATTGTATTCATACTTGTTGAATAGCACATTTCATAGAGCACAATCAGGCAGATTCAAAACCAGAATGGATACAGAAAGGACAAGGCTGTTAGGTGTGACCTCTGTGATGACTCTTGAGATCTGGACCAAAAAAAAAAACAAACCAAAACAAACAAACAAACAAAATAAAACAGACTGAAGGAAGGTGAATCCCTCAGGACTGAGACCTGACTTGAGCTGTGCTCTTGCTTCGCTTTCTTTAAGGGCATTCATCCACAATTTGAAGTGTCAGGTTTCTTTTCCCTGATCCTGACTTTGAGACTTAGTATGATATGACAGAAACCCTCTCCATTGAATGTCTTGGATCTTGAGTCAGAGCTTGACTGACAGATCTATTGATGCTTTATCATCTCTGGCACTCCCGATCTTAGATGCAAACATAATCTCAGCTTTGGTCTACAGGGTTTCCTTTGACCCACACTGTGGTCAGAGATAGAGACCAAGATGAGTGAATCACTAAATACAGAGAAATGACAGGAATGTTAATGCATCGTGTGTAGAATACTCAGGCAATGAGAGGAAGGAATAGGTAGTGAAGGGGGATCGGATAAACTTTCTAAGGGGTGACATTTAGTTTGGTCTCTAAAGACAAGATAAGGATGACTGTAGATGCAGGTGTATCTCACAAGGAGAGGCAGTAAGAAACCAAATCTCTCCTCAAAGATATGAGAAAAATGATTGCAAGAATAGATGGAATAGCTCCTATGTTAATGTACAAACTCCGTGTTGTACATTATATAAACATAAGGATTGTTATTATATCATGCTTAGTTTTAAATTGAAATGAATACAATTAACTACTAAAGTAAAAGCTAGACAAGCCTTTAACTAAATAGTCTTGTACAGTATCATTAAATCTCTGGCCTTCACCCACTTCTCTAAAGAACTCTTACTCATGAGTCAGGTAGGGAGATGCCACTCCATCCACAGAGCTAGCACAAGTTTTGTTATGGGTACACGTACTTGCAAACACAGCATGACTCACATGTGTGGGATATGAAGCCTCCTACAGATCAGCATGCATTCACAGGCAGCAGCTGCTACTGTCCTCCTCTGCAGTTTGTTCCCTTAGAAGGGTGGCGTGTTCCCATCATCATAGAAGCTTGCAATCACCAGACTCCTTCTCTCTACATTGTGATCACATAGTAACTCATCATGTTTCCTGGTCTCGGCTTTCTATTTCTTTGCATCCTGGTGCCAACAAATCTATCCTCTCCCTTGGATTTTACCCAACGTTCCTACCTAGTGTCTTGCACCAGGCTTCCAGCTCTCTCTTCTCTGGTCCACCCTCCATACAGAAGTGATATAGAAAAAGACTGCTTTGTCCTACCATGCTTTGATTCAAAATTCGTAAATAGCTCACAGTGCCAACATCAGTGACTCTCATGCTTTATCTTTATAAAAGTCATACTTGATATTTGTCTGAAAGACAGGTTTCAGAAAACGCTTCTTCCCCTCTGATTCAGAGGCAGTACAATCTAAGAATCTTCTGTTTTTCAACAAATGAAAATTTGGCATTGATTTTATTATGGGGCTTTAAGAGGGCAGCCCTACAGCAGAGTTTGGTGCTTCATACAGTCATGACTAAGTTTTAAATGTCTGTCACCAAATTTCCTTTATCTGTCATACAATTATTCCAGTAACCATGATTATTAAAATAATGATTATAACATATAATTTTAGGTACATTTAATGCACAGCTATCAATTTCGTTATTGATCTAAACATACTGTACATAGTAAATAAAGTATCATATGAGATCATTTTATGATCCCCAAGGAATTGATAACTGGTACACAGACATACCGATTGAAATAGCACACAAGTTTTTTTGGTTTTTTGTTTTTTTAAGTGTTAAATTCTTCATAGTCATATTCAAATGAAGCTTGATTCATGGTCCTAGAATTTCACAGTTTACATTAAGTTTCCAAAAAGTAACTTTTCCTACCAAGAAGGGAGGGTTATCATCTGACAAGGTCTTAATCATGAGGCAGTAACTGTCTTTCCCATATCCCCACTAAGGATAAATTAGTGACATTGGAAAGTTTGAGGGATTTTTGTTTCCCTGAAATGATGCCCACTCGATCACCACGTTAAAGGAGACTGGTTGGTCTGAGAATAGAGAAATGATTGGATAACAAATACACCTGAGGTGGCTGGGAAAGATATGACAGTTTAGAACAGAGAGTGTATGGAACTGAGAGACTCAGCAAGCAAGAGTCATGGAAGTAATAAAGGTCACAGAAAGACCGTGTTAGGCAGTTAGGACTCTCAGCCAACTCTCCGCTTACCTGCTAGCACTGGAGAAACCTACTGTGCATGATGCTAAAGCAAAATAAATAGAAAGCTGCTGTTTTCTTTCCATACCCCAAATTATTACTCAAGCAAAGTGAAACTAAACCTAGGGGCATTCTTTGTGACTGAATAATTTTTAAATCAATAATTAAAATCAGATGTAGTTATCATATGCAAAATATTATTTTGATATATGAATGGCTCAACTGAGTTCATTAACTTTCATTATATCACACTTATTTTTATATTGAGATATAGAATTACTTTCTTAGGGATTTTTAAGATATAATACAGTAAGTAAGATTGACTATTGCCATCATGCTGTTCAACTGACCTCTTTTTTTTTTTGTTTTGTTTTGTTTTTTTTGTTTTGTTTTTTCGAGACAAGGTTTCTCTGTGTAGCCCTGGCTGTCCTGGAACTCACTGTGTAGACCAGGCTGGCCTCGAACTCAGAAATCTGCCTGACCTCTTAAGCTTATTTGTACCACACGACTGAAGTTTTGCACCTTTTAGCTGACATCTTCCTAACTAGCTCTACCCAATCCATTCTGACCATCCTACCATGCCACACCAAACTCTGATCATCACCATTTTATTCTCAATTATGAGAACCAACATTTTTTTAAATTTTACCTACATATAAGATCATGTAGTATTTATGTCTTATACATTTTCAATTAATGTCCTCCAGGTCCATGTACATTGCTGCAAATGTCATGCTTTCTTTTATTCATGAAGAGAATTATTACACTGTTCATGTGCCAGAATCACATTTTCTATGTTCACATATTCACTGGCAGATGTTTAGTATTGTTTCATAGTTTAGCTATACTGAATATGATGCAAAGGGCTTAAGAGGCACTTCAAAGTGCGTTTTAAATTTCCTTTGTATGTATACCTAGGGGTATGGGTAATAGATCATATAGTAAATACTAGTTTGATTTTTTTGAGGGAGAAGTCCCACTGTTTTCTGTAATAACTCTATTAGTTTACATTGGTAATGATCGTCTGCAAGGGATCCACTTTCTCTGTGTCCTCACAAAGACGTACTCACTTTCACCTTTTTGATGACAGTCATTCACTTTGCGGTGGTATCTATCCTTGTGTTTTGAATTTCCAGTCTTCTGATGAGCATAATAAAGAGTAAGTCTGTCAATCATTACAATGATTTCTTTAGAAAACTATTCGGGTATTTTGTCTATTTTAAGCATGTTATTTGTTTTCTTGTTGCTGAGTTAAAATTCCGTTCTTATTTTGCATATTAATGCCTTATCATGTGGAGAACTTAGAGATATTTTCTCCTACTCTCTGGGTTGTCGCTTCACTTTCTTGCTTTTTTTGTGCAACCATTGATCAATTTTGGCCTTAGCTTTTGCCAACTGCAGACAGCTGACTGTAGGCTTATTTTTTTAAAACCTACTTTAATAAGTGTCCTTAAATGCTTTAACCTCCCTTCTAGCCCACCACCCATCAGAGGTAGTGGAAGAAAAGGTAAGTAGGGCAAAGGGGGATGTGGATCTTTTTAAAAATAGTTCCTTGGGATGAATCCAATCTGTGTTGTCAGATTATCAGCAGTTCAGTTCATGTGATCAGCAGCAGTAACTCGATCCACTCATGAACACCATTCATATAACTGCAGTTTGATCCAGAAGGAACCTTGGATCAAAGGTTGCTTCTACCTTTGGTTGGATTCTGATTGCTCTACCAATCAGAATGAACCTCCAGAGGCTGCAAGAAGCCACTGGAACACAACCAGCAGTGTTTTGGTTTGTTTCTCTCTAAGATGTCACCACAAATGAAGGTAAGGCAAATCATCGTGTCATCAGTAAAGACCAAAGTCAGCAAGAACCCAAGTCAGCAAAGACCAATGAAGCCCAACAAAGAATGTCAAGGTGGACCAATGCCATGAAGCCTTGTGCACTGTCTGCTGGGTTACCTTTATACCCTTTCCAAACATCATGTGTTCTCTCAAGCATCCGCTCTAGCAGAACATCACATGCCCCTTTTCCAGGCAGCTTCCAGAAAAATACCATGTGTTTGTTCTCAGCAAAACATCCTCCCTCCTGTCTGCTTCAGCAAAAACATTCTCTCATAAGACATTTTATAGAAAAATATCACATGACACAACTGAATCTCCAAAGATTTCAGTTCACTTCAGCTGACTAACTCAGTTTTTTAATTTATGTTTTATTTTTATTTAGGACCACTCTTCATTTGACCAAATCAAATTGAAGCAAATGCCTAGCTGTGCCCAATTTGAATTTTCTTCTGTACCTCTATTCATGCCTTTAGAAGCTCAATCTGACCACACACTGCTGGAGCCAAGACTTCTGAGCATTCTTTGTTTTTTTCGGCTTTGAAGAGCTTCTCAGTTTATTGTTCATTGTTCAAATAATTTTATTCTTTGGAGAAGAGAGAAGGAAAATATATCTCAGCAGGACCAAGACATCTGTGACTAAAAGTGGAAGGCAGTGAAGAACTACCAAATGAATGTCATGATCATTTGAAGACCGGCAGCCCAGAGAAAACCAAAGGTCACATGGCTTAGACCATCAAAGGCATGCAATCTCCTCTTACAGCTATAGGCAGTACCTAAAATTGACACCTGTCCATGGTTGTAAAACCCCTACTGTATCCATTGCAGAGAGGATACCAAAATAGAGTTTGTATAGCATTGTCTAAATTCAGCTGACCCAAACTAGAGTTTTTAAAGAGTTACAGGATATAATTAATGCTTGGTATAAAGATATAGAGTATTGGTGGCTTTAAGTCTGCTATACCAATGGCTTTTTACAAAAGTCTATTGTCTTTTAATTTTTAATTTTTCGAAAATAAAATCTCTTCATTATTCCACTTTCCTTCCTCTGATAACTCTCTTTTCTCAAACATATATATATATATATATATATATATATATATCATATATATATCAGATATATATATGATATATATATCATTCTTAGTCTTTATGATGTTACTTGTGTGTATATGTTTTCAGTATTAACCATTTGATATTGAATAAGCAATTGATTTGTTCTTCCCTAGGGAAGACTGTTTCTGTATTCCTTAATTATCTGTAGTTCTTTGTGTAGGTCTCAGGAGGTTTTCTCCATCCACCTTAGCAATATCTATTGCTGCTGTCTTTGTTCAGGTAAGCTTTGGGTTTAGGTTAGTGAAACTTCATGGGCCCAGTCCCAAATAATATATCTCTACTCTTTTTAGAAATAGGAACATAAGCACTAGATAGAATTTAAATAAATATAAATCTGAGGTACATGCTAATAATTCTTTTTTTAATTATCTTAAATGTATCAAGGTATAAAGGAAATCTTTTGATTGGGATCAGAAGGCATAAATTCTAGTATTCACAAAAGCCCTTTAGAACTGTTTGATTGATATGCCCAAATAACCAGCAGTCTTGTGTCATTAATGTGGTGATCATAAAATATGAACTATTTATATGGAATAAATAAAATGTGCTAACATCACCCATAGCCATATGGTACATCTAAAATATGTCGTATGATTCTTGATTTTTGGTAAAGATATTATAAGTTAGAAGTCTAAATTATATCAAGCCTATTTAATATCCATTACATGTTTATCCAAGTTGATCTTTTTCATAGTATTTTCATCTAACAAATAAATCTAAAATTTGACAGACATAAAAATAAGGAAATTGAACTGCATGTTTTCCAAACTTTTCTTCAGCTTTATGACTTTTGCTTTATTTTCAGCCTTCCTTTCACTAGAACCCTCAGCAAGAATCAACACTAATTTCATTTTTTTTTTTTTGGCCAGAGCTAATACACAGTAAAATAACCAGAGAAGAGAAATTTAAACAGAGAAGAAATAAGAGAGAAAAATTTTAAAACAACAAAAACGTCAGCTGAAGAAGCAATCCAAAGCTAACCTCCTGCCCATCTGCAACATACTTTTCTTACTAGACCCATCTTACATGCTGATTAGGTTGTTTAAAACAGACAAGCCTTTTTGAATATGATTACAAATGCCCCTAGTGCATACCATAGGTAGTGATAATTATTTTTAATTCAGACATTTTGTGAGGGAATAACCCAGTCTCAGATAAAGTAGGTACTTGAAGAATCCCATGTTACTTACTAATGATTTGAATGATCTTAAAAACCAACCGAACAAAATCAAACAAACAAACAAAAACCAACAACTTGCTTTCTGGGATCAGTTTCTTACCAATTTGGTGCCATAGCACACAACAGTCTCCATTTATTTTATTTCCCAAACAAACCTGGCAAAGGAGAGCCTGCCGAATTTCTAATAATCTGTTCCCAGGCAGTTAAGGTGGTTGGAACTGAAAACTACTTGTTGAGTCACAAACACTTGTTATTGTAAAGGCTTTGTCTTGGGCCACAAACAAAATTACCTATGTATTCAAATCAAATATCTTTATTAAATAACCTTTAAAAGAAACAGATGCAGAGAATGCTAGAGTGAGCAGTTAGGGAGTGGGGTGGACCAAGAGAGAATTTTACATGAGAAATCCATTCACTTCTCCCATGGAGGCTAAAGTAACTACGAATCATTTTAATTAATCTGCCATAAAATGTCACAGTCTAAATGAGTTCAAAGGATTTCAATTCAATCCACAGTGCATCACAAATACCACCATGAGCCAGAGCCAATCCTGCAGCTTTAAATCTTAAAGACACGAAGATAAGAAGACAGGTGTATGCACAAAAGAATAAAGTCTACTAGAAACCAATTATGGTAAAGTCATTTTTCTTTCATAAGAAAAAATTTTATTATAAGAAGAAAAATTACTGCAACAAAGGGACCCTGGTGTTTACGATTGAAGTATCTATATACTTTCTTGATGAAATAGATTTTACCAAAGTGAATTAAAAATAAATTGTCCAGCCTGCCACAAATATGATATTTCTAAGAATCATTGCAGCTGCACTAAAGATACACTCACTATCTCCTACCCTAAACAATCTGCTGTAATTAATGGGGCAGTTCTAATTAATATAATGTTTTCATATCTAAGATTAAATATACAGATGGGACAAAAGTCTAAAGTACATCTGGTTCCAAATGAGACGCTGACAAAGACTCTCTTGCTTGATTTGTTACTTAAATATTTGACAGAGTATAGAGACTTAATATGTAATTTTGCAGGTGAGCTTCACCACCCAGCTAATCCTACTGTGGATATCTTTATATTTCAGATACATAGTCCTCATTATGCCCTTATCAGATTGTTGGTGGTGGCAGCTGAATACTTAAGCACAGCAAAGATGTATTATTAGCAAAAATCTGCCCTATTATTTAATTATGAATGGCTGGTTGAACTCTCAAAGTAGAATAAGTATGGCTTTGATAAGTATGCAGAAGTTCTTAAAATGTTCTAAAATAGTGATATCATTAAACAAACTTTTAAAGGTGTCTTTTCTGTTTACTGATAGTCCTGCACTTTTGCCATACAGTAGCATGCAGTATGACCATAGTAAAAGTAGTCAAAAACCTGTACTCTAAACCTTGTCATTACCACTCTGCTGACCTGAGGCTGTTTTGTAAACTCTGTGGGTCTGATCTCTCTGAGACTGACTGTTCTCATTTCAAACCAGATGAAATCTCCATTACTTCCTGGCAAGCTTGTCATGAGGATTAAATGTGAGAATGTGTGTCAGAATGCATTGCAAAATGGAAAACTATACATATAGGGGTGTCTGCAAGTCCTTCTCAAAGAACAGATAGGTTATAAATAATGAATTGCTAGGTGTCGGCTCTCCTTAACAATGTGGATCTGAAGATAACTAAGGCGCTCTGTTTTGAACAGTGATCAGGGGTTCAAATTGACATGGTGGGAACACAGAAGGGACCTCAGAGAGTATCTGATCCTGGAAATTTGCTGGAACCTGGGGATAAGACAAAGGAAAGAATTATGCACCAGGAAGGAATACTGATTTTGATAAAAGACTTGAAAGGTGTCGTGTGGAGGAAAGTGATAAACCTAGACTGGTTGGAGTTGATCATTGGTGTTTGGGAGTTGCATGACATGAGCTTGGTGAGCTAAGGGAATTCCAGTATGGAAATCTCTGAAGATCTCAGAAAGTTTCAGCTTTTACCTGAAGGTGTTCATTTATTTTGTGGAGGAAAAATATAGCACTCCATAAATGCAGTATTCTATGTAAGGTAAATAAATTTTTGTCAAATAATCAAGTATAGCCATTGGATTGAGATGGATGACAGTAGCACAGTGGTTTGGAAATTCTCTGTCATGATTCCATTCAACAGTATTCACAACCATATCTGCTTGAGACATAAAGATAGAGACTGTCATGAACCATGGTACCAGATTGCAAAGGAAGAAAGGATGAGCAGGGTGGAGGATGAGTGAAGGGCATTGTGTTATAATATGTCATATTCAGGAAGGCAGCGAAAAACAAAAAGTAAAAGCATAAGGAGTGAAAAGCTGATAAGAGTGGATAGATGCAGCATTGTAAGTCAAGAGCTTGGGTTATAATCAATCAAGATACAGCACTTCGGTATGACATTGAGACAAAAAGATAAGGCATATTTAGTCTGCTGGATGCATGGTTGTGACTTTGTCTCAAAGATAAGCAGACCTTGATCAATTCTTTAGCCTATGTAAAAAAGCCTATACTTTTACATATCTAAGTATATGTAGATAGTGGTAGAAAATTATAAAAATCGGTTATTTGTATTTAAATTATTGAATTTAATATCATAGGTAACAATAAATGGATGCATATGCTTTATCAATACAATGAACTATATGAAGAGTAGAGGAACACAAAGGGGTAGCTCTAGTAGGACAACAACATTTTGTTAAATCAACCCTAAAATCATTGCTAAAATATGATTGGATCCTTAGCTCATGAAGAAAATAAGTCTTCAAAGAAATATCCAAAATCTTTTATAAGAAGGCACACACACACACACACACACACACACTCATGCACATGCACACATGCACGCATGCATGTAGTATAATTTTATACATAGACCTCACTGAACCAGGATCCAGACATTTGCTCAATATTTATTTTCAATTTTTCCATAAGAGTATTTTTAGGTCAAATTCATATTCTAATCAGGGGAAAACGTTTTAATTCCAAAAAAATGAACACCATGCTTTTAGTCCAAGGCCTTAGTAAACAAAAGAGAGACTACCCAGAAATAAGAGGGACAACTGCCAGCAAATGGCCTTAAACCCCACACACACATACCCACACACATCTACACCTAGATGCTACATTTTTCTTCTTGGGAGATGTCCTACTAACATGAGCAAAGCACATTGCAGAATCAATACAGAGCATGCAGTGGGGAAATATTAAATTCAGTAAAGTATATGATACAGAAATCTTTAGTATTTTTATTTTATTTACAAAACAAAAAATTTTCTAGATTGAATTTGACTCTAAGATTTGAATATGTACCTTGCAGGAGTAGCATAAAATCAGAAGAAAGTCAAACATTTCTTAATTTTGAAGCTTGTTATAATACTCTTTCTGTTTCTGTGACCATACATCTGACAAAGTATTTGTTTTGGTTTACAGTGTGAGAGGATACAGTCCATCACATCAGAAAAGGCACATCAGCCCAAGTTTACAAGGTAGCTGGTCACCTTTCATATGTATCTGAAAGCTGAGATGATTACTGGTGACCATCACATTCTGAGCAAAGCTTCTTTCCTTGGTTAAATCATTCATAGTCACATGAATGGTCTTTTTTCACAGTGATTTTATGTCTAATTAAGGTGATAAGAAAAATTAGCAACCATATTTGTAGAAGAACAGCATAAAAAAAAGCATCATTCAGTTTTGGAACAAATGGAAGTTTGCAAATATTGAATTTCTTTACTTTAGAAATAACAGTACATATGGTAACAAATATTTGAAAATGTAATTGACACAGCCCATTATTTTTAGAACTACAGTTTAGAAAACACTTAACATTTTGTATTTTTATTCACACATATATGCATATACGTGTGTGTGTATGTGTGAGAAAGAGAAATGAATTATTCATGTTAATACGTTATACAAATATGTTAATATATATGTATATATATATATGTATGTGTATATGGACCTATATACATTTATATAGATATGTATATACATACACCCATATAATATATATATATATATATTCTATATGTAATACATATAAAACCATGTTTGTAAACCTTTTTCATAAACTGTAAACCACAAATTCAAATGGATGGTATTTATAGCTATTTGGATTCATTTTGAAAAATAATTTCAGTTTTCTCAGCTAGGAATTGAAGCAGTCACATGATTTCTATAAACAAAAAATCTTACATTTTACTTCCTCCAATAACGCTGCATACCCATGAGAGATCTTGGAGTTGGGAGTGGTGCTGGTGTGTTCTTGGTATATTCCAATATAATTTCAGATTTTAGCACCACCTAGGTAAAAGAGAAGCATCTTGCCATTAAGCTATAATGTGACCCTGACTGTCACTATTCTCCACTATCACTGACCTGTCCTCATTGCCCCCAACACCAACATTTCTACTGTGAACTTTCATCAGCAATTATTTACTGAGTACTTCCCAAAAGTAAGGTTAATATAACTCTAGCTATAAAGTTTGAACTCCCCCAGCTTCTCTTCACAGACCATGCCACAAACAGGACTAGGATCAAGCTCATTCACAAACAGATCCCCAGTGATGGAACACGTGCTTGGGGAGTCTGCAGGCTCTGTACATGTGATTTGTTGAGTTCTTCTTTCTCCTGTTTAGCTTTAGTTTTGGGCAGAGCTGTGGTCTAAACGCACTCTAGAATGTGTGTGTTGATTTTTAATCAATATGATAGGATTTTTAAAGAGATATAAAAAAGGTAACTAAGTCGGAGGGGTGGACACTGGCGGGTAGGGTTAGGGCTTATAAAATAACTTGAAGGGCAAGGGTTGTTTCTTTCTCTTCCTTCCTCAGTGTGAAAACTGCATCCTTTCCCTCTGGAGAATGCAGTGGTAGGGCATTATCATGGAGACAGAGATCAAACTTCAAATAGACAATACATAAACACATTAGTGGCTGGATTTTGGATTTCCCAGCCTAGGAAACTATGATAAATAAACAGCTGTCACTTATGCATTGCTCTTAGGTATTTTGCTACAGCAGCACAGACTAAGATATTTTATTTGTTACTATTGCTGCATGAGAAATTATAATATATAGCTCTCTTTAATCCACAAGTAATTATAATTTCTCAGAAGTAGGATGGAGCCATAGGGCACTGTGGTCTAAGTGTGAGGCTCACTGCATATTGACTTGGGTCACTAACACATGGATTAAGAAGGCATCTAAGGTAGTATTATGTCCAATTTTCTGAGGGTCCACCAAACTGCTTTCCAGAGTGGTTGTACCAACTTGCAATCCCACCAGCAATGGAGGAGTGTTTCTCTTCCTCCACATCCTCACCAACATCTGCTGTCACCTGAGTTTTTGATCTTAGCCATTCTGACTGGTATCAGGTGGAATCTCAGGGGTTTTTTGATTTGCATTTCCCTGATGACTAAGGATGTTGAACATTTCTTTAGGTGCTTCTCAGCCCTTCAAATTTCCTCAGTTGTGTACTCACTGATAAGTGGATATTAGCCCAAAAGTTCAGCATGCCCAAGATTCAATTCACAGCAAACTTTGGCCTGAGCGTGGGGTCCCAGATGGAGGAGTTGGAGATGGGATTGAAGGAGCTGAAAGAGGTGGCAGCCCCGTGGAGAGAACAACAGTGTGCACTGGCCTGACTTCCTGATGCTCACAGAGACTGGACCACCAACCAAAGAATACACATGGAGGGACCCATGGTGCTGGCCACATGTGGCAGAGGAGGGTCTTGTTGGCCATCAGTGGGAGGAGAGGCCCTTGGGCCTGAGGGTGTTAGATGCCCCAGTGTAAGGGAATGGTAAGGAGGGAAGACAGGAGTGAGTGAGTGGGTTGGGGAGCACCCTTATAGAGGCAGGGGGAAGGTTGAATGGGATGCGGGGTTTCAAAAGGGGAGACCTGGAAAGGGGACAACATTTGAAATTTAAGTAACGAATCAAAAATAATAATTAAAAAGAAGAAGAAGGAGGAGGAGGAGGAGGAAGAGGAGGAGGAGGAGGAGGAGGAGGAGGAGGAGGAGGAGGAGGCAGCTACACTGGGCATGTCCACTCCTTTCTTGAACCACCTAGGAAGCAATTTGGAGACTCATTCCTCATATATCTCTTATCTAAAAGGCTAAACTGGATGTGTACACATGACCCTGGCAAAAATCCAAGAGCAAGAAAAGGGAAATGCAAAGCTTCCCACCACATAGGCATAGAACTGGAATACCATCACATCAGCTGTATTAACTGACAAAAACAAACTCATTGGGTCATTTGACATTCAAAAAGGAAGGAAACAGGTGCTACCTACTGACAGTAGAAATGAAACCTTCACATTGTAAAAAGGAAGGGATACAAAAAATGAAACATTGGGAAATCAGGATGACGTTTGCTACTGAATGACTATAAATACCCTGCAGTCTCAATTAATTACATCTATCTTATATATAAAATATAGCCACCATCTTTCAAGATCTACAGTCTCTGCTACACTGTGTCATTAAGTCTTATACCAAGTCTTCTGTGCCTTCTCATGATGCAGCAATGTTTTCACCTAAAAAGACAAGGCTTCTAAATACAATAATGGTCCAAGACAGATACTGCCAACCCATTGCAAATGTTCATTCCTATTAAAAATTCAGACTGGAAGTTACAGAATAATCAGTGTTTGGTAGTAATTCTAAGATGTTTGCATAGGAAATCAATGCCAGACTTAAGATATTGGGTCCAAGGAGTGTTCCTTTATCCAATGTTGGTTCTACTACCTGGGAGTGGTTTCACATGTCTGACGTTCCCTCTGGATGCTTCTGCAAAGTACTTATCTCCTTAGATCTGAAATGTCCTTTTTCTGTCACATCTTATTTCAAAGGAAAGGTTCTGTGTTTGCAGCTGTGTAGATTTCCCAACATGATTTCTGTTCAAGTAAAATTAAGGGAACGTAGTTACTTTTGCAATTTGAAAGACGTCTGTCCCTTTTAGTTCAATATTGAAGCTCTTCTGTCAATAGAAGTCAATTAAAAACTGTGTGGGCTTTCTATGAACCTGATCATTATCTACTTCGTGGTAGAAAAGTCACCTGAAAAAAAATCTTTTTTTCAGTCTCACATTCTAGATGTAATCACAGTTACTTTGGAATCAGACTTCAGTGCCACCCGGCCTATACAAGCTTCCTAAAAGCCCTTTTATCCAGCTGACAAGGTCTACTAAACATGGCCTTAATTCTTTTTAAAATCTTAGCAAAGGCTCTCACAAGCTAACTCTAATTTGTCTTCCAGTCTTATATTACTTTGAGAACTTGATCTTGGCAACAGAACTGAAGCTGAGAAACAGTTTTATTTTCCAACAAAGAAGGCTCTTTGTAACACCTCCGAATTCTGCATACAGCTAGTTCTTTCTTTAACTTGTCTCATTCTTTAGGTTTCCTTATCATATGCAGCTGAGAGCAACCAGATGTCACTGTTTTAAATATTGGCATGGAAACCATCTTGACTGAGTCCAAACACACATAAAGAGCAATTTCTAGTTTCTAAATTATCCCAGGCCACAATTTCAACAGATTTTTCTCCCATGTAACAAAGGTCATAATTACTTCAAATTGTATTTTTTAGGAAAATCAGTAGAATGTATTTGGAGATTGGGTATAACCCCAAAAGTTCTTTTTCTGTGTCATATAGATATTGCACACCAAGTTCTTCAAAATGCACTGATTTAAACTAAAAATCATGGACTTAGTGAGTAAAGGCATTTGCTGCAAAACCTATTGACCTTAGTTTGATCCCAGGTAACCATGTACTAGAATTAGAGACCCAACTTCTGAAAGTTGTCTTTGGATCTCCATATATACACTGTGATACATGTATACACACACACGAGCACACAAACGCACACACACACACACACACAAACACATATACACACATAAACCAAGGTAAGTTTTAAATGAATTAATAAAATTTAAAAAAGAAGTATGTATTACTTCTACAAGTTTATAATTGGCAAGGCAATTCAGACAATCTAGTTGATGCTTATCTGAAAATATCTGAACATACTCATAAATCAGCAGGAAAATGTGAGTAACATGGGAGTTGGCTGGTCCAGTACAGGTGCATCAAAGACAACTGAAGATTCCTCTGCACCACATAGGAAATCTAACTTGGATTTGTTCTAACTATGATCACTGGATTGTAGAGGAAGAGTGGAAATATTGAACACTGTCTTAGTATATCAGACCTAGACTCAAGAGTCATTTCTGCCATTTCTCTTGCCCAAACAAACCAGAATCTAATCCATATAGAAAATATGGGAAAGGTCCTCCTGTTCAGACTAGAGAGCCATGTTTCCAAGAACATGGAGAGAAGGGTGAGATAAAGATTCTGTTTACTCTAAAGTCTCCTTGTTGGTTGTGGAGCACATCAAGACAGAAAGAAGAGAGAACAATGCTAACACTCCCTGCAGAAGACACAGCACTCAGACTGTTCTCTCCCCATTCTCCCCCACAATCCTCTGCTTATCTTCGTAGGAAGGATAAGGTGGTGAGAGTTTACGAGGATCTATGGTGTAGTCATTGGAAATAGCTGCATGGATTTAAACCTCAGAGAAAATAGTTCCAAGTTTCATGCTTTCATTCTCTCTGAGGGAAGTCCTTAACATACAATGGTTGCTAGGGGAGAAGCTGTTATTTTCTTCTGTGATGTATCCTCTAAAAAGTAGCCCATGTGTGATTCAATGACCTCCTACTCAAGCATGTGCAAGCAATCTGCATCAAACACATTGAGACACTCACACATAAAGACATAAAAGTAGGAGGCCCTCTTCAGGCTAAAGTGTTTCTTTGGCACAGCAAGGGGGGTCAGGAAGTTGGTAATGGGGTAAATATAAAATAGTTAAAAATCACTATATGCATCTATAAAACCTATACAAAACAGTTTTCAACTAGTATATTTTTTGCTTTTGCAATCACTACTTTTTTTTCTGAGTCCGAATCTTATTACATAGTCCAAGCCATTGTTGAACTCAGAAGCCTATTTCTTCAGCCTCCAGTCACAGAATAATGCCCCATTTATCATACTTCATTTTAGGCAATAAGAGTTTTATTCATATATTTTGACACTGTGGAATAGAATTGCTAATTCTCTGATAAAAAATGGATTTCTACCATTTCTTCTATTGTTATATTGTTATATGTGATTTAGTTTGATGGGATAGATTAGATAGTAATTTATCCTGATCAGACAGACTAAAGAATAATAGCCTAAGAGAGCACAGCTAAAATGCTGGAGTCTTCTAATCACTTGTCAATTGGTCCATAATTTCACATTTAAGGATTCAGACTTAGAGCCCCTGAAAGGGGGGGAGGGGCTGGTATGTGTGAGTGTGAGTAGAAACATCCTCTTAGAGGCAAGACGGAGGAAAAATGGGATGAGGAACTGTAGAAGGGGGAACAGGAAGGACAAGGTAATGACTGGAATGTAAATAAATAAAATAATTTTAAAATCTAAAAAGAGAAAGAAAAAAAACTAAAAACAAAAATTGTACAACACTGGCAGTATGCTAGGGAAGATAAACTAAAAGGTTTTTCTTAAATGTGTACTTCAAAAAAGAAATAGTAATTTTCCATTTTGAAAATAATGAGCATCCACACAGTCTCCCATGGCAGTACAGAACACATACGAGTAAGAGGACCTCTTGGGGTTAAGGGGTTTCAGTGGGATAGGAAGGGGTTCAGGAATGGAAAATAAGTGTGATTGAGGTGCATTGTATGAAATTTTCAAGTAATAAACACAAATATATCTTAAAAAAATAATAATGGGCATAGGGATTATGAGAACAATAGAGAAAGTTAGCCTTCACCATTTCAGCTTTTGGTAGTTCCTTTGCTCCAAGCCCAGTCCTTTTATCACAGTGTAGTCTTGCCTTATGATGTAAGGAGTGTCACATTCCTCACAAATAATATTGTTCAATTTCTATTCCTTGGCACCTTTGGATGTGACAGTGTTTGAACATTATATCTTTATAGGTGTCAAGTTAGGAAAAAATCCTATTAGGTTTGTTTGTATTAATATGAGGAGTATGTCCATGTGGTAAATAAATTGGGACTCAGAGAGACTCACAGGAAAGAATTCTGTGGCTGTAGAGGCAGAGATCAGAATAATATAGCTATGCATCTCAATACACCAAATATTCCCACCAACCATTAGAAGCCTGGAAGAATCAAGAGGGGACCATTTTCTAGAGCCTTTGGATAGGGACACAGTTTCAACATCTGTCCTCCAGAACTGTCAGACAATACTTTTCTGTTGTCCTGAGCAATCAGGTATGTCCTGAGCAACTTAGTGTGTACCTTTTACATCCCACCCCCTCCAAAAAAAATTATAGTATAGAGCAAGTTTATAGTTTTTATAGGTCATGCTTGACTTGAAAATTAAACTGACAAGAGAAAAGCATGAACTGACATAAGAAATATGAGCAGGAGAAAAGTCTACCTTTTTACAGGGCATCAGAGCTCTCATGAAGAAATGGGGTAACAAAGCCCAAGTGTTTGATATGACGTTGAGCAAAGATAGATAACTATGGAAATTAACTATATGATATGGAGAGATGGGGGAGGTAGAAGGAAATAAGAATTATTTAAATAATATTTGTTTGTGCAGAATTTTCTATGTTTTGACTCCTTGGTGAACAATTAACTTTTCTCCTAGTACTGGAAGGACATTGTTCATATGGCCTTTCAATATCCTGTTTTAGAAAGAACAGGGAAGATTTGGGTGGCATTTTGGCCTCTGCTGGTTTAGAAGTGGCTCTGTCTCAAAATAGGCCTTATACCAGTGTGATGAATTTCACGAGGTATATTCTTTCACACTTACAAACTTTCAAGCCATAAATACCCTACCTCAACCTTTTGTTTAGTCTAAAGAAGGAGAAAAAAGTGAACCAAGTACAAGCCAGCATTTCCTATTTCTTTGGACTAAAGAAGGGAACATGGGAGGAATAAAGAGCACATTGGCTTTAGAGTGTTACAGTTTTCTCGCCAGCTTCCAGGAAGTTTACCCACTACTACCACCACCCAAAATAACCTCTTCAAGGTAACCTCACAGCTTCCAATACAATTTCATCTGACCTTTTTTTAGCTAAAGACCACCTCTACTGAGCAACTGACTTTGTCCCATCTACTTGAGCCATTTCAGAAGGTCAGTTTGACAGTGTTCCTTTCATTGGTATGCTGGAGAATCTAAAAGCTGTTCATCCTAAAGGAAACCAACCTGAAAGTGCCAGGTGAGGCAATAACAAACGTATTTTATATGTTCTTAAGAAAAAAGTATGCAGGGAAGAAAAATGAAGATAATAAAATAGTCTGTTTACCTGAAAAGTATGGTTTGTTTGTTTTTTTCGTCTAGAATACTGTATTTATAGAGTCAATACATCATGTCCGCCAATGAGCAGAAGTGGAGCATGCTTCTTCCACACATTGTTTGACATGAAAAGTGAGTATTTTATTGGCACTGGATAATTTAACTTTACATAATGGTGTCTAGAGTATATTAGCAGCACGCTGTGCAAGGACGAGATTATTCAGCAATTTGTGTACCAGAGAGAAGCAGTCCAAAATAATTCAGGAGACAGACATGCGCAAAAGGGATGAAGTTGCTTTTTTCAGATGAATATAGCTGACATTAAGATAATAGTGATTGAAATCAGATAAAGCTAAAGCCTTCTGCTACCCAGTTGTTAAATGCTGGTTTGTATGTCGGAGTTGTGGACAAAGCTATGGAAATATTGATCCAATTACACAACTTTGATACCTCATCAGAAAATGGAATGAATTCATTACTAAAGAATCCAAATCACAGGCACACATAAACACATCCATACACACACACACACACACACACACACACACACACACACACATACACACGCGCGTGCGCGTGCGCGCGCGCGTACATACACCACCACCACCACACACCAGAGCATATACTGCTATGGAAGACAGAGGGATGTGGTTAAAAGAATAGTTCTGGAGCTTAAGTATCTGACATCCAGCTTACTGTTTACTGATGTTCGAAAGGTACCTGTCACATAGCAATTATCTACCTTCTATCTAATCTATACTGTTTTGAAAAGCATTGAAAAGGATGGTGCAGGCAAAATACAGTCCACAGAAGAAACTCAGAAAATTCTATATCAGATTCCACCATCACTATTCCACACAGGTACATGCACGTTCACTCAGGTACATAGTTGGGACTAAAAATATCTTTATATGAGAGTTTTATAACCCTAAAAAAGATTAAAATTTAGGAAGATCATATTTATTTTTAATTTTAAAATATTACGAGATGAAACTCAGAAAAATTTCTCCAATTCTAATCTTAAAGAAATGATTATTTCATTAATAGATGCTGCTGCTCCATACTGAGAAATCCTGTCAGCTAATCAGCTAAGAAAGAACAGCATTGCCTCCTCTGCCCACATGAAGATCATTTGAGTCACACAATAAAGGTGGGAACAATAGGACTGATGGCAAAGGAAAGCAGAAGAGATGAGGGGAGATGAAAGCAGGTCAATTTGTATGGCCCAACAAATTGTAGGGCAAAATACTATAGACCTAAAACAAATCTCAATTTCCATTCTCTGGTGTGCAGTGGGTATTTTTAACTTCTCTGAGTATTTGTGTTGTATTGGTTGCCTTTCATTTCAACAATAAAGCAAAGGGCTTTAATGCTATTAAATGTGGAACTTTTTTAAGTCTTTAGAATTTTTAAAAACTAGAAAACAACAAAATAATTTATTACTACCTCATTCTAGAAGATCTAACATGAGGATAGAATAAGTGAAATCAAAAATGCCAGTCTAAAGATGATGAGGAGTCCATCCTAGGTTTAATTAAAGTGGTATTTTAATGCATCCATCTCATAAGTCTGTCTTATATTTCTTAGGTCATGTCCCTCACTTTATAATTCAGATAAAGTAGCAAACTAAAGATCTACAGACTATCTATTAGTCCCTTAGAATTTGCTATAGAAAATACACATTACCAAAAAAAGTATGACATTTATGAACATGATTTCCTCAGTATTGATCAGTCTTTCAGTGCTACAAATGAAGGCACTTACAAGATGGTCAGAAGAAATAGACTTTTTCAAGTAATAATAGTATTGGCTGTATTTTTAAACAGACATTACACCCTTCCTTTTCAGATAAGTGCATGGTACTTCTCTCCTACCATGACTTCTACCAAGGTAGAAGGACCTATGATTGTTGAAAACATTGCTGCCCATTGATATGGGTTGACTGTTCCTTCCTTTTCCATTGCTGTTAGCTCATCCCTATTATTTTCTCTGAACACTAAAATGTGAATGAAAGTGGCACCAGTCACTCCCAAGCTATACAACCCTCTCTATGGTCCTACCATCTTCTCTTTTCTGATTGCCATGGGAGAATAATATGACAAAAATTTAAACTCTTAGCAAACGATTGTTCAGAATTCACAGTAACAACTAAGCAGAACTTTTTCATTGTATCTGATCCACCAGTGACAGTTCTGTAGCCATGGCAATAATAATCACTGGAACTGCTCAAGAACATCAGCCAATCAGTAACAGCTCTCAATTCTCAACATCACCCACTAGAGAATGGACTTTTGCAAGAAACATGCTCTGAATATCAAGTACTCAATGATGGTATTCCCCTAGCAACCACCCTCTGTAGCTGGTGTCAACATAACCCTGTCTTAGCTACACATAAATCCTGAGACTGCACTCTTCCAAACAGCCTTATAAAAGACCAAATTTCTGTTTTGCTTAAAGAAAGCTTTTTCTCTCTTTAATAAGAGTAGCACCATTAACCTTATGTTCTACATATTGAATGATGATCTTCTCTTTTGATTTGTAAAATCAGAATATGGTGAGATTAGGGATATCAAGTCAGCTGAGACCTCCAGTGAGAAAGATATGGACCACAGCCATAGTGGCCCTATCTCAGATATCTCATTTGCGTAAGAGCAAATTCTCAAGAGCAGTTTTGAACTGGTTAATGCTGGTTGTCAATTTGACAACATCTCATATCACTAAAGAGGTAAACCTGTGTGAATGTCCCTGAGGGCTTATCTAGATTAGGTTAACCGAGGTGGGAAGAACCACTCTCAGTGTAGGTGGCACCATTCCATGGGCTGGGGTTCTGGGCTGGTTAATGCAAACGCATGAATCTCTCTCTGCTTCCTAACTAGATGCAATGGGACCACTCACTTTATAAGCTGCTCTGCCATGCTGGAGTGTTCCTTTGAACTTTAAACCAAAATAAGCCCTTTCTTAAGTCACTGTATTCAGGTATTTGAACAGATCAGGAAGAAAATTGAATAATAATCTGCTGACATGGAATAATTTACACTTGCCTGACACATGTATACAGACTTTAAATTTAAGTTATGACTACAGAAAACTACACAATGGAAACAGGAAATTTTACCACTAGTTCCTCAGATAAACTGACACTTCCCTTATAGGATCAGATTTCTTTGTGATCATAATGTAGTCTTTAATACAGTTTTAAATTTTAACTTTATTTCATTGGAACTTTATTCTATAAAATAGAATATTTCTGTGCATTTTTTATTGAAACAATAGTGACATCGTGGGTAAAAATACCAAAATGGATAAAAATAGATGGTATACAATATAATCCAATATAAATTGATAAATTTTAATTTGGGGAGAAATTTCCTCCATGAGAATTTATATTCAATTTTAAATTGAGAACATTAAGGATAAATTTGTCATTGATACCTGTTGAATTTCATGAATATGTATTTATTACAAAGGGAAAATGATAAGTTTATAATCCATCTCATTTGATATATAAGCATTTTAATATTATCTCATTTTATATCTATGTGTTTTGAAGGATAGCTAATGATAGCATTTATCATGGAAACCCACTGACTTTTTTAAAAAGTATGTATTTAGAATATGTCCTATATAAAGAGTAGTTTAAGTTTTAATGGTACAGAATAAACATTGTCAGACCCACCTTTAAATCTAAAAGTAGGAAGAAAACATTTGGGCTGTGAGATAGTTTAACTAATAAAATGCTTGCAATGCAAACATGGGGACCTGAGTTATCATCTCTATCCCCCAGGTGGAAAAAGTAGATATCATAATGTGTCTGTGCAATACCAGTGCTGAAGAGGAAGAGATGGACAGATATCTGAGACTAGCTGGATAGCTCACTGAGCCTAGTTATCCCAACACAACCCAGTAAAGACTTTGTCTCAAACAAAGTGAATGGCATTTTAGGAACAACACTCTAGGTTGGTTTCTTATGGCCTCCACATACACATGCAAATGCTACCTGCATAGACACACACAATCAAAAAGAGAAAATATTAATGCTAAAATAATAGTAAAATGTCACCATAGTAAATAGTAGCAGAGAAATGTAAAACACAAGGAAATTATAATCAAGGAAACAGAATGTATACAGCGATACATTTAAATGAAGGCTTGAAATACAGGTCAGAAAACCATACCTGAACCTAGCAGAAATATTGTCTGTCCCTTGAGTGTTATCCCTTTGCAAGATAAAGCTATTGCCTCAGTAATGCGATTTGCCATATTCCTGATATGCATCATTAGTACCCTCCCAGCAGAGGAGGAACAGGGAGGTTATGGTTTAGGATCAGCTTTCCAGTTTTATCCACTCACTTAGGCAGCATAATGTAACCTAAATACTTCTAACAAGGCTTGGATAGTTGAACCTTCAAGGCACACAGGTCACTATAAATTAATTCAGAACCTATACATCTCTCTGAATTGTTGGCCTATGAAGGCCCAGCCCTGTCGATACCTTAGCCAGAATCTTCCTCAAAATGGACTAATGTTCAGTATTTTATTTCTTCTACATGGGTCAGATCTTCAATCCAAAGCACTGAACCTCAGCCCAGGATTAATAGTGGTGAAAATTGTTAGTTAACTAGATCTGATAGAGCAGCCGACTGATACGGTTTGATTACAGGCCTCATAATTCACTGGGAAAAAAATCATTAGTCAACATTTTTAGTGACTCCCTTTCTAGTAATGGCCAAGGCACAGTGCCACGTCCCTGCCTGTGATTACTTTCCTCACTGGAAAATTTCCGTGGTGGAAGGATTAAAAGAAAACGCAATCTTTTACTTCATATCTCACGTAAAAGTGTACATGACAACGTGATTCCACAAAATTTCCCAAAGTTATAATGAAGTTTAGAGCAGAACAAAAACTACCTGGAACTATTATTTATTTTGCAAAGCAAAGAAAGACCTTTTAATAAAAAAAAAAAAAAAAAACTCCATCTTCAATTTTATTAAGCAATATTAAAAAGCAGTAGAGCTTCTGGGACACATGGGAATATAGTGCACATATCATTTATATGCAGTTGTGCATAAATCATTTCTCTTTTTTTCAGGTGAATAGAATCAGAACTCCATGGCTCTTTCAGAAAATACCCACTTAACTCTCAAGAATAGCCCTATAAAAGAATGCTTATCAAATTCTCTAGAATAAAATCAGCTCTAAATATGAAGAGTCGGCCATTCTATGGGCATTTTTCTACCCTTTGACTTAATGGACTTAATATCATTGCCATCATTATTACTTAAACAGAATAATGACTGTGTCTTGAGAAAAATAATAAATTAACTGTCATAGGTCTATGAATGGTAATAAACTGAAGTCTATTTTGTTTTTAAGTTTCCTAACTGAAAAAGTCATTATAGTCAGTAGTCACTTTCTAAAAAGAGATGCAAGCAGCCTTTCAACTTTCTACATCAACTGTACTCAAGAGCTCACGTCAGAAGGAGGAAGTGAGAAACCCATACTGAGCAATAATTGAGATGATCCTGACCCCAGGCTCAAACACAGAATTCATATCGATGTACTATTATCATAAGAAGGTCACTTAATATTCCTTATGTTCATCGCCTGAAAGTGGGCATTGTGTGCTTATTGTTGAATTCTTCAAGCACCAAATTAAAGACTGCACGTCACAGTGCCCCACAAACAGTAAGACATAACAGCTCAGTATCAGTACATTTTTACCAAGTCTCATGATCTAGAATTCTCAGATGTATGGCATATCGGGTGACTCTGTGGAGATTTCACTTCTAGATCATCCTGACTGTTTATTTCTTGACACTGCTGGATATGTCCCATCAGCTTTTTCTTAGTTTTCCCTTCCGGTAAAACTAAATTGATCTTCACTACTTACAAATATTTTTGGAATGCATGCATGTTTCAAAATGTTGCTCTGAAACAGCACGAAAAAGCAGCCAGCAAACCCAGAGTGCTAGTAAGAGCTAGGTGACACTGAAGTATTATAATATTCCTCTGGAATTTGTGTGGTTTTGCTGTCCTTAGGACACATGCAGATTAAATTGATTGAGGGTTTCTGGGTTCTTGAGAACTGTTGCAAACTGTCACCTTGGCACACATTGACTATAGAACCTCAGAATTCTGTTATGAGACTTGGACACTGCTGCTGTTTTCTGCATCCATAATGTGTAAATTAACTTAGGCCTCCCAACTTCTTTGAAATTAAATACAGGATATCTAAGCTTAGGGTATACACTTACTTAACAAAAATATCACATTCTGCACCATCAGATAGTTTGGAGTGGTCTCTTCTTGAGCCAGGTGCATTTAATGAGAGAAGAGGAACTCATGTGTGTTTCGATTAGTTTCAAGTGATTCCAGTGAGCTTCAATGGATTAATCAAATTCTAGCTTTTGGGGGGAAGGATTTACTTAAAATCAAATTGATCTGTTGTTCTCATATTATCAGTGGCAAATCTATATTTACTCTGCTTTAGGGCTTCAGAAGAGTAATAAATTGTCACTGCTCCTGCAGTCTGCCTGAGTCTCAAGTCACACTTGAAATGAGTTTAATATTTAGGGCCCCTTTCAAAAGTACTGTTGCTTGCAGACACTCAGTCATAAACTTTCCCACAACAACAACATCCAAAAAAAAAAAAAAAAATGTCACAGCGGAGGCAAGATTTCATGAAGGCAGAGTCCGACCATAAATTTTGCCCTTGACGTTTGAGGACAAAGAAAACAGTTTTACAAAAAAAAAATAAAGCGAATTTCAGTGACATGAGGGTGAGAAGAGCGTCTCTCTCTCTCTCTCTCTCTCTCTCTCTCTCTCTCTCTCTCTCTCTCTCTCTCGGGTGGTGTGTGGGGATGTGTGTGGGTGTGTGCGCATGCACATATGTTGACAGCAGTGGAAAAGGCATCTAATTGCTGCTATCTAGAGTAATATTTCCATCCATATATTCCCACTAGTAGGGACATTTTCCCTAGTTTCTGCCTTTCCTCTCTTTAGAACGTGGACACTGATCATCACATGTCACTTATCATCCCCAGACACTGTTCTTTGTCCCTAGAGGTACATAGACTCTGATCAAACTTCAAGACTCTGATGTTTAAATGTAGATTTTTTTTCATATCAAAAGCATCATCCGTTTGGCTCATCCTGCCATGAGACCATACTGCTAATTTGACACATCAAATAAACCTTTTGGACAATAAGGTGTTAACCCAGTCTGCCAACTAAGACAGGGGAAAGGAGCTTACTCCCAGAAGCCACTGCCAGCAAAATTAATGCTGGAGATTTAGCATCTGGATGCTTCACCTGCCAGCCAGGCCCCTGTAGGTCTTTTTCATCGCTGAGCCAGATTAAAAGAGAATGATGAACAGAGGTGGTTATGCACCAGCAGTGACAAGCAGGAACAAGGAGAAAAAAAACAGCCTCCACTGAGAATGAGCCTCCTGCCTGCCTCCAAGGTGGTGCAAAGGCTCTGGAAAGGGGGGCCCATGCTATGTCCAGACACCACCTGACCCTTCTGCTGGAGGAAAATTTATGAACATCAGAGGCCACAGGGCAGAGCAAGCTGAACTGGTCTAAGCCACCTTCAGGGTGCCACCTGTCAAGTCTTCACCTGAGCAGACAAGGTTTTTAAATGTGTTCCTTGGTTTCAGGCTGCTAGTGACATTTGTCAGGACAGCTTTCCCCCTCCTCCTGCCTTGTTTGTTTTGAACTTAACAGAAAATCAGACTTTCCCAAACCTGTGTGACCCAGTGGTCTTCCAGTCTTAAGGAATTCTCCAGGCGTTAGAAGCTCTAGGTGGCCGGGGTTTTCTTCTATTTTATAAAAACACAGTTTTTAAAATATAGCATTTTTAACATGTCGTTTTAAACATTAGAAACGCAATTAGAATGTTGAGGGGTTTGCCCAGGGCTGGAAAAACTGTACGTTCTAGCCATCTGCAGGAGTCCAGTCCCGGAGCAAAGGACTGGAAAAAAAAAAACAACAACAGAGGGAAAGACCAAGAAGACAGACCTAATTTGCTGGGCAAGTACCACAAAGAAATAATGAGGTCCCAGGAGAAGCAGAGCTCTGATGTGGGGAACTGAATCCTTTGCCAACACTTTCATAAGATGTGTTTTCCTTTCTACTGCCAGATAAAGGTCTGTGTGGTCAGAAGGGAAGAAAGAAGGAATGGCGAGGAAGCATTTGACAGAAAATGGAAGAGAACCTTTCAGCACTGGGCTCTGGCTTTGGGTGGGGTCTCCTTCAAAAGTACCACAAGTGATTTTAAGCCCAACGAGTTGCAGAGAGTTAAAGAATCAAACAGGATGGGGACTGTTTCAAGAACTTCTGTCAGGGATAACCTTGTTTCACTTAGCAGACACGGCCTAAAATGGATAGTCAAGTAGCAGCATGTGCGTACATGCATGCGTTTTCTCAGAAAAATAACAACGAGCAAAACGTCAAACTTGAAATTCTCATTTTTCATAGCAAACTAAAATAATTATTTCCAAATGTAAGTGTAAAAAATCCTCTTAGGGCCAGTTGCATCTGAACATGGTGAGCTGGCTCATGCTTGATTTTAAAAAAAAACCTACACACTCAGCAAAAGAGTGACATTTCCCCCTATTCTTCCCTCCTGTTCATTATACAGTTCTCCAGTCTTTAGAAAAAGTATCATTCTACTTACGTAGGACAGTCCCAGGTTTTTCTCCTTATGGCTAAATTATTCACAGCACTTCTCTTTAACTTCCCAAATGTCCTGAGATGCATTATGTTACTCTCTTGTACTCAGGGAGAACTGTAATCTTTGGATGTATCAGTGAACATGTGCTTGCTAAGGCCGCAGGCTTAGAAGGAACAAAAACTGGACAGAACTGGCATTTTCGGGAAAAGAATTTCCAGCTAAGTACTTAAAAACAATCTAGCAAGTTCTAAATGTACTCACGCAGGTGACAAGTGTCCTATAATGCACTGTGCTGTTCTTTAAATTATGATCAAATATATGAGGTGCTTGAATGCCATAGGAAATACAAAATACGCATGAATAAAAAGGTTTTAGCATTTAAGGCATAAATGTCCAAAACTTTCTCATGCTATTTATTACATTTAATCAGGAAAACATATTTTGCTGGGAAAAACTATATTCAGAGAAGTTATGAGAAAGCTTTAATAATAACTAATGAAATGTCAGTGTTAAGAGTTCAGGTCCACAGTTTGTATCCCTGCTGCTGCCGTTTTTCTTTCTTTCTTTCTTTCTTTCTTTCTTTTTTTCAGTATTGGTAATCAAACTGAGGATGTTGGACACAGAAGCAAATACTCTGCCACTGCACAACAATTTCAGTCCAAAGTCCATAGTTTCTACTTGGTGTTGCTTTGGCCATATTTGTGTTTCCTATAGGATAGGAATCACACAGGAAAGAATGAGATACACAGCTACATTATGGTAGAGGGCCAAAGAATACAGGCCAAAAAAAGAAAAAAAAAATGGCACAGGGCATGTTTATTTAGATGAAGTTTTTGAATATCGATTAATTCTATTCAAAGTATTTTAAATATTATAGTTTATGGCCTGCAGGTTGTATTTTACAATAAAGAAGTTTTTAAAACTTAGAGCAGGCTGCTGTTTTATCTCCACTATTCAGTGAGTAACTGAGGTTATTTGAGTAAGATTGGCCTCCATGGGCTTAAATATTTGAATGCTGACTTGGCAGGGAACAGCACTACTGGGAGGAGAGTTTTAGAATTTTGGAAGCCTATGCCAGGCTCTCTCTGCTCTCTCTTCTCTCTCTCCTCCTCTCTCTCTCTCCTCCTCTCTCTCTCTCTCTCTCTCTCTCTCTCTCTCTCTCTCTCTCTCTGCAGATCAGTTTGTAGCTACTTCTCCAGTAATCCTCCTCCCAGCTGGCACCATGCTTGCTTCCCACCATGAGGATAATGGACTAAGACTCTGAAAGGATAAGCCAGCCCCAGTTAAATGTTTCTTTCAAAAGAGTTGCCTTGGTCATGAGGTCTCTTCTCAACCATAGAGCAAAGACGAAGACAGCAATTACATTTAAGTAAGCATCATATGAGGAAGGCCACATTGTAGGCAAAGGTACGGCTACGTCTGTCAGCAAATTATTAGAATACTTCTAAGATGCTTGAGGAATTGCTGTGATGGCAGTAGTGCCTTTAACTCCCTTCCTTAGATTTTTCAAAGCATTCCATGATTTAGAAACTGTGGGATTAATGTTGTCAGATTCCTGCTTTCATGTTTAGACCAATGTTTAACTTCTATTCCTATCTCTTGGAGACATTCCTGACAGAGATTTCCTGTATGTGTTTGTGATTTGTCTTCTGCTCGAGCAAGAGTTGTGCTGCCAGCATACTGTTTATCCTCCTATGACCAATGCCCATATGAATATATTACCTCTCTTTACCTTCTGCAGAGTAAATACACCAGGAAATGAAACCATGAATATGCCTAGGATGGACCATTCATCAAAATGTGATGTGCAACCTCAGGGAACATCCATGCAATTGTGGAGAACAAACAGGCTTGAAAGATCTGAGAGCAGTAAGAACATTGTGGATGGTTTATTAGCTGCTTTTGGTCTGGCTAGAACTAAAGAGTGCTTCAATTACTCAGAAATTTATTCCCCAGATCAAAACAATGCCATGTCACTGGATCAGGAAATGGGTTTTCCAAAGCAATTACATAAAGATGTAAAACAAAACAGTGAATGTTAGAGGCTCCAACCATTATTAACACTGACTTCCAGTTTAAAATCTGAGGATTCTATAAATCTGTCAAACGCAAAAATGGGGATAATCCAGAAAATAATACCAATTCTGTTTACAGATAAAAAACTTATTAGGATACCTTCTTATTCAAGACTTAAAAAAAACAAAAATTATAAATAAATAAATACATACATACATACTAGATAGATAGATAGATAGATAGATAAAGCACATATGAAGACCACAATTTAAAAGAAAGAAATTAAATATTAAGACAAGAAAATAAAAACATTTTAATAAGTATGTTTCCCCTTCTGAGAAAGATTCAAACATCCATGAGAAGAAGGATCAATATTGAGTTGTAAAGAAAACAAAAATATATAATAAAAATAATTCCTTATATTTAATTAATAAAAATTTTAAAACATTAAGAAAATAAAAAGAGAAATACCTATTACTTAAAATGATACAATAATAGGTCCTTTATTGTTTGAAGTAGATTTTTATTCCTCATGAAATTCAAGTAGCATGGACTCTGCAAACACTATAATTGTAGTCTTTAAGTGCAAAGGGAACTGACTACAGCAGACAAACAAGGAAGAAAGAAGAATCAAATGATGTAAAGTTCTAAGATTATTGAGTCATTTGCTCAATATATCACTATGGAGGTACAAGCAATCTCAGGTATAAAAAATAAAGCATGATCATGATTTTATGAACGATCTTTACACAACAAACCTGAAGAAACAACTCAAGAATACAAAGGGTAAAAGGAGGATATTGTCTTTAATTAAAGACGAGTCAAAAGAAAGAATGTAAAGTCACAGTCGCATATCAGGAAGTGACAAATAATTTCTTGGCATAAAAAAATAGTAGAAATAATATGCAATAAAAAATGACCAAAGTATTCATAAAGGGTGAATCTTTCCTGTATTTTCCCAGTCGATTAAAAACATTCTGTATTTTTTATGGAGTTATCAAAAAAAAAAAAAATATATCAAGGAAACTTCTCAAGGAAGTTCCTTGGCCTTGCTATTTTCTCATCACATATTGTTCAAGACTTGAATTTCAATAAAAGAATGAAAAAGAAACAGTTGATACATCAACTGAGATTGAGCCAGGACATCCAGGATCCTCAGTTTCAGAGAAAAGTATGGAACATTGACCAGAGTCTATATTATTCAACATATTCTATAGTATTCAACATCACTAGAAAAAAATTATGAATAAAATACAAAATTTTAAATGTTTCTGAAATGGAAAAGTTGCAATGAAAGCCTTTGTGAGGCAGGTTATGATTCAAGAAATGAGGTGAAAGGAAATTAATTTTAGTAATAATACAAAGGTCCGAAAGTTATCCTTCAGCGTCCTCCATGGAAATGTTAACTGTTTGAGAGACCTAATTTTAAAAGAGTCAAAATTTGTCAAATTACAAAGAAAGAAAGAAAGGAAGGAAAGAAGCAAGAAAGAAAGAAGGAAGGAAGGAAGGAAGGGAGGGAGGGAGGAAGGAAGGGAAAAAGATGGGAAAGGGGGGAGGATGGAGGGAGGGAGGAAGGAAGGACTGAAGGTGATAGAAATTGATCCCAACTGAATCAATTTATAAAACAAAAAATAAGTTTTAACAGAAGCATTTAGTGTTAAAATATAATTTATTCCCAACCTTTCAGTTCAAACTATCATCTGAAAAAGCCATGATGTCAAAAGAGCACCAAAGTGACAAGAATGAGATATGCTTTAAAAAAAGATTTTAAAAAACAATTTAAAGACATCTTTTAAAGTGTTCTTTCAGTATTATTTCACTTTCATGTTACTAAGTATTAAAAATAAAATGAATACATGCCCTGTAATAAAAAGACAGTTAAAAGTTGGACATTGTGACACATGCCTTTAATCCCAGGATTTGGGAGCTAGAGACAAGTGAATCTCTGTGATGAGGCCAGCCCAATATCATAGAGAGTTCCAGAACAGCCACAACAGCATACAGAGAGACTATCTCAAAAAAAAAAAAATTAAAAACCATTAGAAATTTTCAGATAAGCAAAACATGCAAACAGTGAAATATAAAAAATCTCCCAATAAAATGAGAAAGTCAGATGAAAATAAACACTCCTGCATGAAGACAAGTCATAGATTTGGCTACAGGAAATATCTTACAGCAATAGTTCTTTCTAAAACAAGATGACAAGAACTAAGAATAAATGTTTGGACAAGTAGGCACTGGTCACACTCAAACTATAAGTGACCGCCATGTTATTAGCAAAAGTGCAGCAGTCAACAAATACATACATACATACATACATACATAATGTTTAATTTATTTTTATTTCAAGAAACAATCCATAAAAATGATACTGAAATCATATAATCCTATACCATTATAATATATTTTCAAGCATATGAAAGAAAAATATAGCAATAGGTCTGGGGAGACAAAAGGAGATTAGAATTTATCCAAACTCATGGGTTGAATAAGTAAATTAGATGTTAAAATATCTGAAGGGCTCTAGCAGGCCCCTGCATGGCAAACACAGCACAGAGAGGTCCTGCCCTTCTCCCTTCCCTCTCCCTTGCTAAACCCTTAGATTACATTCTTGAAGCTACCCACCAAGGTCTATTCCCTTATTTAGCCACTTGCCTGTGTCTGACTCATTCCTGGAGCAGATCACCAAGGTGCAACTATCAAAATATCAAGGTCTACCAATCAAAACTCTCCTCCATTTAGCTGCCCTAATTAAGATACCCAATAAGAACCTAGCCCATCCTAACACAGACCTCCTACTCTCCCCCATTAAAATTAATCCTTGCAAAGCTATTTGCTGCTGTTTCTGCCTGATTCCGATTCAGCCACCTTATCTCTTTGCCTTACTTAGTAAAGAGTTGCTTTATATTTGGAAATTGATGATTGGGTGTGGTCTGTGCCTAATTCAGGGTCCAAAGGGAGGCACCCCGCAGTACTGTAGAACCTTCCAATATATGATTATTTAAAAAAGTAAATTTGAAAGATTTATGCTGAGTTACACATGTAAAGTGGAAATATACTTTTCTTAATGTTCGTGGAACTTTTTAAAAGTACAAATGTAAAACACTACAGAAGTTTCAGGGTACAGTTCCATGACTGCTTTGAAACAAATGTTGAACTTATGAGTTAACATAAAAAAGTTAAACCAATATTTTATGTGTTTGAAAGATTTATTCATCTCATCTCAAAATAACTTGCTATTTAAAAAAAATAATTATAGAAAGTTTTTCAAAGATATGGAAAAATGACCAAAACTGCTCAAAAAAGGGCTGCTTAGCTTTTAAAACTCTTTGCTTTTGAATCCCAAGGGGTGGGGGTTGGGGTTAAGAGGAAAGGAGAAAGGGAAGATGTTAAATATTTCAGTCCATAAATTAGGAATTGAAATACAGCAAGGCAACTCAGGAAAATTATAAGAAAGAAGCTGAGTCTTTGTTTTAAAGCAGATGTTAATAATTTAAGCTTAAAAATTCTAAAGTAGAATTAATCCCCCAAGTAAGGTAATAAATTAAAAACACTATTCTCTATTAAAGAATAATTTGAACTAAAATCCTAACAAAAGCATTTACAATTGAGAAGGAAATACCAAAGTACAAGGTGATTGAACTACATGTAAGAGTCTATGTTAAGACTTTGAAAGTATCAAGAAAACATGTTTTCCCCATAAGAAAATGCAATTAACAGAACTGACCTAAAACTACATGCCATAGAAAGAACAAAAAGATAATAAATTACTTTGCAAAAATATACCAAGTGTACTGAACAGTTTTTTAAAGAATATATATATGCATATATATATATATGAAAGACAGAGAAATGAATAACTAGATTATTTAAAAATTGTAAGAGAATCTATGAAACTATTGTTTTATATTTCACAAATTCTCACCAGTCATAAGATTTTATTTTATAATGTAATATCTTGTATTGTATAATATATATGTTGACAAATCAAGGAAAGAATTGAAAAATATCAATAAATGCTAAAGGAGCTTGCTAAAACTCCCAACACAATAGTAAAGACTTGCCCTCATCTTTACCCTCATTTCCCCAAAATATAAGTAAGATAACATGTCACAGCCTGGAACTCTCTGGAAGATCACAGAAAAAATTTCGGGGATCTCCAGTCTACATTTGCTTCTCAATATCACTGTGCAGGGTTGAACTGGTACTGAGACCCCACTGCTGGCTGTAAAGACACTGTCCTTCTACCTGCTGAAGGCTTTTGAATCAAACCGGTTCCCTTGTTCACAGCCACATGAAAAGAGAGACTAGCAAAGACCTGGGGTGGTGACACTGCCATTGCCTAGAAGCTCTGAGACCATCTCAAATAGTCTTACCACATCTCACCTTTTCTAAGGTGGACAGCATTTCAAGAGGAAGCAGCAAGTCCTGTCCTTTTCAGGACCATTTTGGCTCTGGGACTCCCTCTTGGAAGTACTGAGGTATCCAGTGGGACTGTACTGAAGCCACATCTCCCCTACCCAGTCCTGCTTTCTTCTTCCTCCAGTGCCCATCCCAAGGTTGTTTCTGTTAACTATTAAGCAAGGCAGGCACCTTAGGGCAAAGCTGTCACTCCTTTGAGACTATTAATGTACTTCCAAAGATTTTCATTTTGTTTTAGCTAAACCTCTGTGGAGAAATTCACAAGTAGCCTGCCAAGGTCACTAAGTCACTCTGACCCTTGAACCTGTAATCAATTGACAAACCATAATATCAAAGCATGCCTACAGGGCTTGGTTCTGTTATCTTTAAACTGAGCATGCTCAGAATGTAACGTGTGTCCTCCTATGAGAGTAAGTTAACGTTCCTTGAACCCTAAATTAAATCACCGTATGTCTTTTGTTCACAACGAGTTTTACTTTGGAAATAGCCACTGGTGCTCCCCTTGCCTGCCACTAGTGATAACATTTTTGAAACTCTTTACCCCTTTTCTTATCCTGCTTGTTTTGGGGCATTGGTGGTAATGTTGGTGGTGATGGTTGGTGGGTGGTGGTTGTTGTTTGTGCACACACCAATACACCCATCTGTTCAACTTTTTCATGCTCCTTTATAAGCAAAACTTCAACTCAGAGTCTGATTCCAAGAGAAAACTACAGAACATTTTGGGGTATAAAGTGGCTACAATATCCTGTGCCTAGCTCTAACACTAAAACCAGACATTAATCTTGTGACAGGAGTTTGGAAATATGTCAGAAATATAGATGTGGGTGGGAACTATAGGATAAGAGATTAACCTTTGGCTGCCTTGATCTGGACCTCACTAATTCATCTATAAAAATAAGACGGTGGATGCAAAGGGTGTGGAAGTCCTTCCCAGATCCAAAATGGAAGAAAGAAACATCATCACACATGCATCCTACATTCAGAGCGCTCATGCCCTCAAAGCCCTCTGGCTAACTTTATGAAATATATACTAATGCAGTGTAAGATAAAACAAATAGATCACTTGAGGTTGGATTTAGAATGTTAAAAAGGGAGCCAAGAGAATCAGGAAAGGAAATGGATATTATTTTTATTTATTCATCTACCAAGTCATTTGTTTATTAGCCACTTATTAGGAAGCCACTTAATGCCAGGTTTTGTGTTAGTCAATAAGTCAATAAGATATGGTCTCTTCCATCTAAAATCTTATAAGTCAGTGAGTATAATGTGTGTGGCAATAACCTATTGATGTAAGTTCAAACATCAGATGCAATGAATTCTTTTGAGACACTTAAATATACACCTAACTGTGTCTGGAAAGTGTAAGAGTTGTTTACCAAGGGGTTAACTCTCCCTACATAAGAACTGAAATCCCTTTAGACACATGAAGCAGTACACATAAATCATAGTCCCCATATTAACACAAACCCTTACACACTTATTCTAAATACTGGCCCAGTGTCACAAGGTATGGTCAGAGGCAAACTCAGGAAAAATTAGCAAATCTCTTCAGACCAGTGGTTACTGTGGTCCTTATTCCCAGAAAGACAATGAAGGTCTAGATGTAGAGTCTGGTAAAGAAATGTTGAAACTAGGGTCCTGGGTGGATTGACCAATGGGCAGTGCATAAGACACTCAAGATACTTCAGGGGTACCCCATAGCTTATGCCTGGGACAATGTCACTTTCTACCTACTATCTTAGCATAATTAGATATCTGTAGATGTTCCATTCTATTCCAACATGTTCCCCTTTGAAGAATAAATTGTTCCAGTCATCTTAGTCACAGGAGGATATGGCTCTAAGAACATAAAGAAAAGCATAGATTAAGAACTTGTCTAAGGGAGAGTGAGCTGTATCGAACTGCACATACAATCACTACTAGAGATTCCTTCTAAAGAATACACTTTAACCAATGTAAGTAAGAAAACTATGGAACAACCCCAACATGCACTGACGTAGTGAAACAGATAATTCAAGCATCTATACAGATGATGCTAGAAACTGTATAAACTCTGAAGCAGTAATGAATGGTCCAGGTAGAAAGATGGCAAAGACCCTAGATAAGTTGATAGCATGATGGCCAATATTTGAGAAATTTCTAGGTAAAATTTGCATAACATGCTAATTAACTTATCATGGTAAGGTTAAAATGCAGCTAAGTTATGGATGACACCTATGTGAACTGCTAAAACAAAACCTCTGGATCCATGCCATACCATGGATGCTCTATTATTTAACAGCTTAAGAAAATCTTCCCAATAAGGCAAGAGGGTTTAGTAAGAAGGCCAAATCTCCTGCCTACATGTATAATAATAATGGATTGCAGTCCACTTATAAAAATGTTCAGCTTCACTAAACTTTATTAGACATGTTTAGATTATATAACTATATCCCAGAAAATAAAACTATGACCTTGTGCCTCATAAATCAGCGTGAAGTCCAAATTTACTAACATTATGTATGTTTTAATTATATTTCTAAACAATGATAATAAATTTAAAACTGTGGAATGAAGTGTATACAATTCTGAGAGATGTCTTTCAAAAGAAAGAATATGAAATTGCTTATAAATTCAGATTTTACTTAAAAAGTGATAGATCATGATATTAAAAGAATTAAAATATCACCAAAAATTCAAAACTATGTGCCTATTAATAATATGCCCATTTGACATGACTCTTAAATCACTTTCTGTTTAACAACATAGTCTTATATGCCTCCACAAGGTTTCATAGGGCCATTTTTCTGGGTTCCTTGGGGTCCTCACCATTGTAGATATTTTCAATCAGTAAATTGGGGAGAGAGGCAGGAAAGGGAGGAGGCAGTGAGATGCAATATATGAACTTTTTTTAGTGACTCTGTCCCTTACCTGTGAGACCTCAGCAGCATTTCCCACAGTGTGACAATGAAAACTATCTCCAAACATTACGAGGTGGAGCAAAATTACACCAAGTGAGACTAACTCTTCTGGTAGTGAGAAAGATATCATCTTAGTCAGCTCTGGCTGCCATAACAAAAGACAGTAGGCAGAGCAGCTGAAGCATCCATTGTCTCTCCCAGTTCTAGAGACTGTCTCAAATCAACTTTCTAGCCTCTATGGGAACTCCACTACTGTCTTACAGGCTCTGTCTTCTTGCTGCACATTTAAATGGTAGAGAGACAGAAAGAGCTCACTGTTTCTCTTTCAGAAGGACTCTAATCCTTCAAACCTTTTCTCTGGGAGGCTCACTCTTCCAGCCTCCTTTACACTTAGTTACCTAAGATGGGCAAGCCCCATCTCTACACAGAGTTTCATTGGAATTTGAGCTTCAGCAGACCAAAGACCAGGAAATCACAGCAAAATAATGAAAAATACTCCCTAGTATAGCTGTCTAACAATTTTTAATATATTTTGTTAATGCCAATACTAAGTCAAGATAGACTATAGATTTATTGGGATGCACTAAAGCTGTATGTAATAGCTGGTTCTCTTGAAGGGCCATGTCCTTCCAAACTGGGCCATAGCCATAGCTTACGGATAGAAGTAACTGCTAAGTACAAGTATTCAGTCAAATAAGCCCAGACTGAAAGTATTTCATTCGCATTCATTCAATCATATCAAAGAAAAATTCTTGATCCTCTTCGGTTGGAGTGAAAAGACACAATTCTCTTAACTGATATCATATAAAATATCTTAAGCCTTGCAGATGTTTGTCTCTGTGTTTAAAGTCAGTGGTTATTTCTTTTTATTGAACTTCTACTGAGACCAAAATCAACACTTAAAACTGTAAAAACGTTCAGCTAATAAAAACTAAAAGAATGATCTGATATTGAAAGGCACAAGTTCAGTGGATCCATGAGTGTGGGGGGATGGGGAGTGGGGAAGTAGATGTGCCTATCACTCTTCAATTTGGGCCAAATCTCATATCTAAGTATCTAATACAAGGCAGAAGGACATATATGTATAGCATGAGCATATGCAAGTTGGAAACAATTTTCATTAGACATCAATGAATGCTCTAAACAAGGAAAATCAACATAGAAAAAAATGTAAAGAAATTTTTTTTAAAATCAAACTTATAATTTAAGACAGGTTAGAGGATTAGAAAAACTTAATAGGGACCCAGAGGTTAGTCAAGAGGCTGTGGGTATGATAAAGCTTTAAATTAGGAAGTGAAATTTTAACAAGTTGAAGATCAAGAAGCTAGACTATGGTTGGTAAGTGAACTGACTCCGCTGTTGCATACTGAAAATGGAAAGACCTAATGAGTTCACTACCTCTAGATGTTATTGGTGGGGAAGCAGATATAGAAACACTACCAGAGTTCCTTTGTCTCAAAGACTGGACTGGGAAGACAGGCTTCTGTTGTCTACAGAAAGAACTAGGTAAACTAGATAGGAATGGTAGCCATTTTTGACAAGAGTCTCTACAAGCATCTTCAGAGCTCTGATTATCCAAATTACTGTCTCCAAGATGTCAACGTAGTAATAAAGGAAAAGTTTAGACTGGGTGAGATCCAGAAATGCACATGTAGACTTACCAAAGAAGAATAAACACAGCATCAAAGGTATATACAAGAATAATTTTAGGCAAGGCAAAAGACAAAACATAACAGAAGAGCTAAATGCTAGTATTGCTCAGAAGAGTAAAAGACAAGTGTAGTTTAGGAATTTCAGTGTGTGTTTTGCAATCCAGGGAGGAGGAAAGAAGTTAAAACACTATTAAATCTATATATCTCTTTCTTTAACAGATTTTATTTATACCCTGTGATTTTTCTGGTGGTTGGTCTCGTGTTTGTCTTTTAACAATGAAAAATTTAGAACCTACAAGTGGGTAGACAGAATCAGGGATTCCCTAATAAATTATTTATCACTCTATCCCACTCTCTTTTTACCTTCATTGGGATGCTTCCAAATTGACAAAGAAACCTATTTACTGCTAATTGATTAGCACTCTAAATTCATTGACACTGCAGCAGTAACAAGCATCACAAGTGGTTCAGCTGAGATCAGCTGTAGCATACCACAGGGAAAGAGGCAAATGTGGACATGGCAGGTTCTCCTTGCAGTCAGTGAAGTTTCAATTTCAAATGCATGTGTTTCTAAATTCAATAAGACAGTCTTAGTGTGGCCAAAAGAGAAGCTAAAATGCAGACTTTCATCTTTGTAGTAAGAAGATAATGGGAATTAATTCAGAAGAAAGATTCCTACTTGTTCTACTAGATGTTGGATACAACATTAGACCAGGTTTGCTTTCTATCCAGGTCAAGCTAGCAAGTACAGCAAGTATTAAATTTTAAAGTAAATAAAATAAAAGCAATAAAATCTAGCATTGCATGAAAATTATATGCAATTAAAATAATTTTAAAGGAGATTTATTGTCTAATATTTTACAAGAAATGATTTGTCTGTAACATTAGCCATTTGGCATAGTTAAAGGGTTGTTGTAGAAGTTATTGCACTAATTGAGACTATTTATTATCAATGTCATAGATAATTAAAATAAATCCAAAGGTCAGAGGCATAAAAGCAATCAAAGCAAAAATAATTGAAATTTATAAACTTAAGCACTTTTACCCAATTTACAAGAATGACAAGTTATATTATAAATAGCATCACCATTTTATTCATTCAACAAATATGATTTTGAGTTCCCAATTCAAGACAAACATTATTGTAATTGTAAGCAGAACTGACTAAAAGTCTTTATTTTTAGTGATCTAATAAATCTAACAGTATAGTATGACAAGATCGGAATGAAAAATGTATTTGTCAAGCAGTAACAATGCCAAGAAAAAGCATAGAAAAGTGGGCAAAGAGTAGAAACACAGAGTTTGCTATTTAATAATGAGGGGTCCCAAGAGGCCTCTCTAATACAGTCATATTTCAACAGAGACATAAAGAAGATGTGGAAATAGCAATTTTCTTATCTGGTGGAAGAAGATCTGCGCCCAAAGAATAAGAATGATCAAAAGCCTTGAGGTTTTGAGAGTTGGTTCACTGCACGAAAGAAGGAACACTGTAGTTACAACCAAGTGGATAGGAGAGAAAAGGGAGTCTGCTAGGGGAGCACTGAGATCAAACAATGTAGAGAAGCTGATGTATAGACCCAACACTGTATGTGGATCAACCACGTCCTCTGTAGGATGGTAGTAAGAGAGCAGCATCAGAGGGAAGGCAGCAGGACTGGTGGAGGGTACTAAAATAGTTGAGGCAAGACCTTGTGGGGAAGCGGCAGGAAAGGACACAGCAATGTCACCCTGGACTACCAGACTAGTTGTCTAGTTCTACAGGGCAAGTGGAATGAAGGATGCCTGAGATTCATTCCATAGGAGAGAGCTTTAAGGATGGATTGAGACAGAAAAGTTAAGAGAATTTTTTTTAAATCAAATCAAACTTGGGATGACAAGTAACATTCTAAATGGAGATTGGAGTGGCATGTGATGTGTGGCTAACCTATTACTGATAAAAGTTACTATTGCTTCTAGAGAGGTCTGTGTCTCAGAGTCAAAATAAAATAAATAAGTTAACATCCCAAACATCATACAAATACTGAACTAGCAGTGAAGCCAGATAGCCAAAGAGTCATGGGCTGAATGATCTCAGAATACCGATCCTTACCCTGTGCTGTACTGTTTCTAAAATCTAGTATGGCAATTCCATGAGAGGGTGACTCAGATTGACCAAGCTAAGGGATATAAATTCTCTCAAATAATTCCCCTAGAAATAAAGCTCCAGAGAACAAAATAGTTCTTTTGCAAGCAACTCATTCCTTTGTTTCAGGCCTAAGAGCAAAATTCAGAAAGCTCTAGTATCTGAAGAAGCAACGTGACAAGAGACACATTCTATAGACATTAGAACTCAGGCTTGCCAGGTAGGAGCTAAGAGACCTTACTCCATCCTTCAAAACTATGCCTGCCTGTCATTATTTGTTAAAGAAAGCAAATAATGCTCCCACAAAAATTACTTGGGAAATATAAAATGTAAAAAAATAATAATAATACTGTGTGCAATGATATAAAATGTAGTTTATCTTAAAATACATCATATATTCTAAGACATAACATAGTTATTGAGTAAATGCATTCATACTCCAGGCTTTGAAATGACAATGGACAAGAAGTAAAATCAGCATAAGAATATTCATTAGTTGTGTAGGTAAATGGGAGCTCTCATTGATATGAATTAATTTACACAGCAGGAGGCCAGGAGACCTTCATTTTTGTCATCTACTATGTGCAAGGTATTTTGTAAACATTGGTTGAATTAAGATCCAAAGCAAACTCACAGGGTAAATATTTTCATCCCATTCTATAAATAACACTAGATAATTCAAGACACTTGCAAAAGAGGCTGCAGCCAGTAATTGTTTTTGTCATGGACTTGATTTGGAAACCTCTTTATACTTCATCACTCTGTCTCCTTGGAGGCTGCTTCACACCCTGCCTCTGTCATTTAGTGCTGTTTTACAGCATGGTAGTGGGACCAGGTCGACAGCCTAAGAATAACCTGTGAACATGACCCATCTAGACATTATTTTTCTGTGATTGTTTTCTCTGGGTCCCACCAGCTACTGTGTTGTGACTGTTTTGCTTTTCATGACAAAAACCAAAAACTCTACTTTAACTCAGCGCTATTCCTGGTCTTGTATCAAGGCATGTTTTCAGCCAGCATCTTAGCATCTACAGAACTTGACAGCAATATCATTTGACTACTGTTTTGCACAAATATGCTCTTTAAGTGCTCCTTCTAAATCACATCTCCTTTCTTTGGATCACTCCCTCCTACCCAAAACCAGTTCCACTTTGCATCATGTTCTGTGTGTCTGTGTGTGTGTGGGTATGTGGCTAAGTGAGTTTCAATACACTTCTGTTGTAGTGTATCACCTACAACAGAAGGGTGATACTTTGCATTCCACGCACCCCATAACCTTTTTCATTAACTTTTTGCTGATTCTTTGTTTCACATCATGTACCCCAGTTCCACTCATCTCACTGTCCCCTTGTACCTGCCCTCTGCCCTTGCAACCACTACTCCCCAAAATTTAAAAGCACACAACAAAAATAAAACAGTAACAAACAAAAGCATAGAAAACATCTCATCATGGAAGCTGTAGTGTGTCAGTGTGTCCCACAGTATGCCCTTCTGTCCATACATCTTCACTTACAAATGTTCATTGCAATGAGTCATTGGTCTGGTTCAAGGTCTCTGGCTTCTGTCACACCACCAATATTGCATCCTCATTGGGACTCCTCCTGGTTATCCTGTTGTTGTACTGTGTAATACAGATCCTGCAGCTTTGAATCAGCAGGTCTGGCCCTTTCAGACACTCCAGCAGTTCACAAATGATACAGATTTGGGGGTGGGCCAACTCAAAGCCCTGGATCTGGGCCTGGGTTGTAGACAAGCTAGTCAGCCTGCTGGCTCTCCCTTATCCACAGCCACAGGGAACGCTCTCAAAGGCTGCTCCAGCTAGGCCACCCAATGCTGCCATCAGCAAGAGGCAGAGTTAACTCTCCTGCTCTCACATCCTGCAGCAGGCTCACCTGCACCCACACATCCTACAGCAGGCTCACCTGCACCCACACATCCTACAGCAGGTTCACCTGCACCCACACATCCTGCAGCAGGCTCACCTGCACCCACACATCCTACAGCAGGTTCACCTGCACCCACACATCCTGCAGCAGGACCCCTGCACCCACAAATCCTGCAGCAGGCTCACCTGCACCCACAATCCTGCAGCAGGACCACCTGCACCCACACATCCTGCAGCAGGCTCACCTGCACCCACAAATCCTGCAGCAGGCTCACCTGCACCCACACATCCTGTAGCAGGCTCACCTGTACCCATACATCCTGCAGCAGGCCCACCTGCACCCACAATCCTGCAGCAGGCCCACCTGCACCCACACATCCTGCAGCAGGCTCACCTGCACCCACACATCCTGCAGCAGGCTCACCTGCACCCACAATCCTGCAGCAGGCCCACCTGCACCCACACATCCTGCAGCAGGCCCACCTGCACCTCTGCCTTCTTTTTATTTACTTTCCCCGCACTTCACACTTCATTCAAAACTTCTCAGAGTCTTCTTCCTAATTTTATGATACATCGATAGGTAGATAATCTATATGTAAAAGTAATTTTATGTTTGTCTTTATAAATCTGGCTTATTTTATTTAAAATGGATGCTCCTTTTTCCTACAAGAAGAACTTTATTATATTTTTATAATTAAATGAAACTCCTTTCCACTTTTCTTTCCCTAACTGTCGTTCTAACTGACTGACTTTTGCAACAGCTTCCTTTCATCATCCTCACCATCTCTATCCCCTATAATCTCTTCTCTGCATAATGTATTTCTTTCACATCTGAAACTAGCTATGCACACTCTTAGCTCACGGTACTTCCCTCTTCATTTCTAATAAGTCTGTATCCTTTCCTGTCACATCCATCACGTACCACCTCCCGTGAGCCAGCGCTCGCTCGCACCTTCGTCCAACATGAACCCATAGAACTCAAACTCAGTTACATCTCCTTCTCACACTTCAGAGCTCCTGAAGAAATATTGCTTTTGGTACTGTGACATAAATATAACAAAAATTATGTATGAAATGGGAATCCTATCCACCTGCCCAGCTTTGTCCTCCATACACTATGAAATATCATGTGGCATTATTTTGCCTAATACATAAAACTGAAGCACACATCTTGTTTCATTATGCATTTAGTAGTTATATCATTCAGGATCATTTTCTTAATGATACAAAGGGATATATATATATATATATATATATATATATATATATATATATATTCCTATAATGTATTTTGCAAAAGTTTAATTAATGATATTGATAGATTTTTCTATACAAAGCATCCTAATCCTCATGACAAAATGAAAATATTAGAGATGACTTGATTTAACATATAAAAATCCTAAGTATACTTAAGACCCATCAGAGTCTTATACAAGTCATTAGCTCATAACACACTTTAAATATCCAGGTCATTTACACCGCAAATAAATTCTGTACTTCTTTAAGTTGGAACAGGGGTAAAATTAATCAAGTGCAGTTACTAAGCATGTCAAAAAATGGGCTGAGACCAGGGCTCCATAGCCAAATAGCGCTGGGAGAAAGCTAGCCTCTCAGGAGTGTGGAGAAGCCTGTGAGAGGAGGTAAGAGGAGTAACACTGCTCAGTGGGACTTGCCCAGAATCTTTAAAACACAGGGACTGAGGAACAGCAGGGAGGAAGGAGACTTCTGGTTTCCATCTGTGGCTGGAGACCTCAGCCTGGGCCACCCGGGTGATATATCTAAATAGCGCTGAAAGAAAGATGGCCTCCCACGAGTGTGGGCAAGCCTGTCTGCTCAGAGGGATCCACCTGGAATACCCAGAACACAGGGACTGAGGAATGGGCTTCATTCAGTGGCCTGGTATCATTCCATGGCCTGGAAGTGGATCATGTGACATACGGCTCCATACTCAAATAGTGTCACGAGAGAGCTGGTATCCCAGGAGTGCCGACACACCTTCAAGCACAGGCAAGACCATCACTTCTTTTCAAATTCACTGGACCAAGTGGGACCCTTGCAGAGCCATCAGGACACAAGAATCAAAGGAGAGCTAGGGACTAGATCCTTCTGGTTTCTGTCTGCACCCCAGAGCTAACCCTGTACCATAGCTCTCCAAACCCAAATTCCTCTCAGAGAGAACTGGTCTTCAAGGAGTATTGACACCTAGGCTTACAGGAAAGACAAGTCACAGTCAAAGAGAGTAAGACCAGCTAATACCAGAGATAACCAGATGGCGAAAGGCAAGGGCAAGAACATAAGGAACAGAAACCAAGGCTACTTGGCATCATCAGAACCCAGCTCTCCCAACACAGCTAGCCCTGGATATCCCAACACACCAGAAAAGCAATACTCAGACTTAAAAATCACATCTCATGATGATGATAGGAGATTTTAAGAAATAAAGAGAACACAGGTAAACAACTAGAACCCTTAAAGAGGAAACACAAACATCACTTAAAGAATTACAGGAAAAGACAATCAAAAGGGCAAAATTACAGGAAAACACAAGCAAACAGATGAAGGAAATGAACAAAACCGTCCAGGAACTAAAAATAGAAATAGAAACAATAAAGAAAACACAAAAGGAAACAACCCGGGAGTTAGAAAACCTAGGAAAGAAATCAGAAGTCATAGATACAAGCATCAACAACAGAATACAAGAAGAGAGAATCTCAGGTGGGGAAGATAACATAGAAAACATTGACACAATAGTCAAAGAAAATGCAAAATGCAAAAAGCTTCTGACCCAAAACATTCAGGATATCCAGGATACAATGAGAAGACAGAACCTGAGGATAATAAGCATAGAAGAGAGTGAAGATTCCCAACTTAAAGGACCAGTAAACATCTTTAACAAAATTATAGAAGATAACTTCCTTAACCTAAAGAAAGAGATGAAAATAAATAAGCAAGAAGCCTACAGAACTCCAAATAGATTGGATGAGAAAAGAAATTCCACCCATCACATTATAGTCAAAACACCAAATACACAAAATAAGGAAAGAATATTTAAAAAGGTAAGGGAAAAAGGGCAAGTAACATGAAAAGGCAGACCTATCAGAATTACACCAGACTTCTCACCAGAGACTATAAAAGCTAGAAGATCCTGGCCAGATCTCATACAGACTCTAAGAGAACACAAATGCCAGCCCAGGCTGATATACCAAGCAAGACTCTCAATTATCATAGATGGTGAAACCAAAACATTCTATGACAAAACCAAATTTTCACAGTATGTTTCCACAAACCCAGCCCTAAAAAAGAATAATAGATGGAAATCACCAACTCAAGGAGGGAAACTACACCATAGAAAAAGCAAGAAATAAATCTTTAAACAAACTCAAAAAAAGAAAGCTACACAAATATAAAAACATTGAAAATAACAGGAAGCAACAATCATTATTTCTTAATATTTCTCAACCTCAATGGACTCAATTCCCCAATAAAAAGACATAGACTGACAGACTGGATCCATAAAGAGGACACAGCAATTTGCTGCATCCAGGAAATGCACCTCTGTGTTAAAGACAAACACTACCTCAGAGTAAACGGCTGGAAAACAGTTTTCCAGGCAAATGGCCCCCAAAAAACAGGTTAGAGTAGCCATTCTAATATTGGATAAAATCGATTTTCAACCAAAAGTCATCAAAAACGATAAGGAAGGATACTTCATACACATCAAAGGAAAAATCTACCAAGAAATACTCTCAATTCTAAACATCTATGCCCCGAATGCAAGGGTTCCCATATTCATCAAAGAAACTTTACTAAAGCTCAAAGCACACATTGCACCTCACATAATAATAGCGGGAGACTTCAACACCCCACTATCATCAACGGAGAGATCTTGGAAACACAAACTAAACAGAGACATAGTGAAACTAACAGATGTTATGAATCAAATAGATTTAACAGATATCTATAGAACATTTCATCCTATATCAAAAGAATATACCTCTTCTCAGCACCTCATGTTACCTTCTCCAAAATTGATCATATAATTGGTCACAAAACAAACCTCAACAGATATAAAAAGATTGAAATAATCCCATGCCTCTTATCAGATCACTACAGAATAAGGCTGGTCTTCAATGGCAACAACAACAACAACAGAAAGCCCACAACACATGGAAGCTGAACAACACTCTACTCAATGATAACATGGTCAAGGAAAAAATAAAGAAAGAAATTAAAGACTTTCTAGAACTTAATGAAAATGAAAGTACAACATACACAAACCTATGGGACACAATGAAAGCAGTGTTTAGAGGAAAACTCAGCACTGAATGCCTCCAAAAAGAAACTGGAGACAGCATATACCAGCAGCTTAACAGCACATCTGAAAGTTCTAGAACAAAAAGAAGCTAATACACCCAAAAGGAGTAGAAGGCAGGAAATAATCAAATTAAGGTCTGAAATCAACCAAGTAGAAACTAAAAGAACTATACAAAGAATCAACAAAACCAGGAGCTGGTTCTTTGAGAAAATCAACAAGATAGATAAACCCTTAGCCAGACTAACCAGAGGGCACAGAGACAGCATCCAAATTAACAAAATTAGAAATGAAAAGGGAACTTTAACAACAGATTCTGAGGAAATTCAAAAAATCATCAGGTCATACTACAAAAGCCTAGACTCAACAAAATTGGAAAATCTGAATGAAATAGACAAGTTTCTAGACAGATACCAAATGCCAAAGTTAAGTCAGGATCAGATAAACTATGTAAACAGTCCTATAACATCTAAAGAAATAGAAGCAGTCATTAAAAGTCTCACAACCAATAAAAGCCCAGGACCAGATGGGTTCAATGCAGAATTCTATCATACTTTCAAAGACCTAACACCAATACCCTTCAATCTATTCCCCAAAACAGAAACAGAAGGAAAACTACCAAATTCATTCTATGAGGCCACAGTTACACTGATACCAAAACCTCACAAAGACCCAACAATAAAAGAAAACTTCAGACCAATTTCCCTTATGAATATTGATGCAAAAATACTCAATTAAATTCTCGCAAATCTAATCCAAGAACACATCAAAATGATCATTCACCATGATCAAGTAGGCTTCATGCCAGGGATTCACAGATGTTTCAATACCCAGAAATCTATCAATGCAATCCACTACATAAACAAACTCAAATAAAAAACCACATGGTCATTTTGTTAGATGCTGAAAAAGCATTTGACAAAATTCAATATCCCTTCATGATAAATGTCTTGGAAAGATCAGGAATTTAAGTACCATACCTAAACATAACAAAAGCAATATACAGCAAACCAGTGGCAACATCAAACTAAATGGAGAGAAACTCAAAGCAACCCCACTAAAATCAGGGACTAGGCAAGGCTGCCCTCACTCTCCCTATCTATTCAGTATAGAACTGGACGTTCTAGCTAGAGCAATTAGACAACAAAAGGAGCTCAAAGAGATACAAATTAGAAGGGAAGAACTCAAAATATCACTATTTACAGATGATAGGATGGTATACTTAAGTGACCTGAAAAACTCCACCAGAGATCTGCTACAGCTGATAAACACCTTCAGCAAAGTGGCTGGATACAAAATTAACTCAAGCAAATATGTAGCCTTTGTATACTTGAAGGATAAACAGGCTGAGAAAGAAATTAGGGAAATGACACCCTTCACAATTGTCACAAGAAATATAAAGTATCTTGGTGTGACTCTAACCAAGCAAGTGAATGATCTGTATGACAAGAACTTCAAGTCTCTAAAGAAAAAAATCAAAGAATACCTCAGAAGATGGAAAGATCTCCTATGCTCGTGGATTGGCACAATTAATATAGTTAAAATGGCTGTCTTGCCGAAAGCAATCTACAGATTCAATGAAAATCCCCATCAAAATTCCAACTCAATTCTTCATAGACTTACAAAGAGCAATTCTCAAATTCATATGGAATAACAAAAAACACAGGATAGCAAAAACTATTCTCAACAATGAAAGGACATTTGAGGGAATCAGCATCCCTGACCTCAAGCTGTACTACAGAGCAGTAGTGAAAAAAAATTGCATGGTATTGGTACAGTGACAGGCAGGTAGATCAATGGAATAGAATTGAAGACCCAGAAATGAACCCACACATTTATGGTCACTTGATCTTTGACAAAGAAGTTAAAACCATCCAGTGGAAAAAAGACAGCATCTTCAACAAATGGGGCTGGTTCAACTAGAAGTCCACATGTAGAAGATTGAAAATTGATCCATTCCTATCTCCCTGTACAAAGATCAAGTCCAAGTTGATCAAGGACCTCCACATAAAACCAGATACACTGAATCTAATAGAAGAGAAAGTGGTGAAAAGTCTAGAACACACAGGCACAGGGGAAAAGTTCTTGAATAGAACACCAATGGCTTATGCTCTAAGATCAAGAATCGACAAATGGGACCTCATGAAATTACAAAGCTTCTGTAAGGCAAAGGACACTGTAAATAGGACAAAACAGCAACCAACAGATTGGGAAAAGATCTTTACCAATCCTACGTCTGTATATATCCAATATATACAAAAAACTCAAGAAGCTAGACTCCAGAGATCCAAATAACACTATCAAAAAATGGGGAAGAGAACTAAACAGAGAATTCTCAACTGAGGAAACTCCAATGACTGAGAAGCACCTAAAGAAATGTTCAACATCCTTAGTCATCAGGGAAATGCAAGTCAAAATAATCTGGATATTCTACCTCACAAAAGTCATAATGGCGAAGATCAAAAACTCGGGTGACAGCAGATGTTGGCTAGAATGTGGAGAAAGAGGAACACTCTTCCATTTCTGGTAAGATTGCAAGCTGATACAACCTCTCTGGAAATCAGCTTGGTAGACCCTCAGAAAAATGAACATACTACCGGAGGACCCAGCTATTCCGCTCCTGAGCATATACCCAGAAGATACTCCAACATGTTATAAAGAAACATGCTCCACTATGTTCATAGCAGCCATATTTATAATATCCAGAAGCTGGAAACAACCCAGATGTCCCTCAACAGAGGAATGGATACAAAAAATGTGGTACATTTATACAAGGGAATACTACTCAGCTATTAAAAACAATGACTTCATGAAATTTGCAGGCAAATTGATGGAGCTTGAAAATATCCTGAGTGAGGTAACACAGTCACAGAAGAATGAACACAGTATGTACTCACTGATAAGTGGTTATTAGCCCAAAAGTTCAGAATACCCAAGAGTCACTTCACAGCAACCATTGGCCTGAGCGTGAGTTCCCAGATTGAGGGGTTGGAGAAGGGACTGAAGGAGCTGAGGAAGTTGGCAGCCCCATGGAGGGAGCAACAGTGTCCACTTGCCTGACCTCCCGATGCTCCTGGAGACTGGATCACCAACCCAAGAATACACATGGAGGGAACCATGATGCTGGCCACATATGTGTCAGAGGAGAGTCTTTTTAGCCATCAGGAGAAGGAGAGGCCCTTGGGCCTGGGGGTGTTTTTTGCCCCAGTATGGGAGAATACCAATGAGGGAAGAGGAAAGTGGGTGCGTGGGCAGTTGGGGGAATACCCCATAGAGTGGGGTGGGGGGGAATAGGGAGTTTCTGAAGGGGAGATCTGGAAAGGGGGAAACACTTGAAATGTAAATAAAGTATCAAAATAAATAAATTAATTAAAATCTAAAAAAAAAAACAAAAAACAAAAAACGGGTTGATATATACAAAGTGAAAAGAAACAGGAAACAGGCATAGTTTTCACCAGTCTTCACATTCACTGTTTTAAAATTCTTATAAAATTAATGTGTATTCAGTGTCATAAAAGAGATTCCTTGAAAACTCATAAGTTTTGTTTGTATAAAAATAAAATCATGATCAAAATTAAAAGTATAAAGGAAGCCATGTAACCAATTTTTAAAAATTCTAGAATGTTTGTAGTTTTAGGATGTGACAGCAAAAGGCAATCAAATGAATAAAAAAGAACTGGGAAATTCTCAAGAGCAAAAAAAAACCTCAAATATATAAGTATTTTCACAACTATTTCTGTGACTGGATATCCTATAAGTACATTATTGATATTTATAATACTCATAAGGCTGACTTCTATTTAATAAAATATATTTCAAAAGTCTACATTTATCCAACCTAAGATTATTCTTTGTGCAATGAAATTTGCACAGTTGTTTTGAATTTAACATAATGGTTTATTATGATGTATAAATAACATATTTTACAATAATGCTAAATATATAATAAATCCAATGTGAATATTAAATGTTATTATTAAATATTTCTTTGTATCTACAGTTATACAAATGTTAGACCTGATTTAGTGCTATAGAAAAGAGTGTATCCTATGTCAAAGATGTGTGTTTTGTGTATGGGTGCCTATGTGAGTGCATATATATATATTCCTGTCTACCTGCATACCAGAGGAAGACTTTCAGTTGTACTACTCTTCCACTTCCTGTCTTGCTCCCCTGAGATAGACTCTCTCACTAAAGCCAGAACTAAGGTTGGCAGTCAGTAGCACCAGTAATTTCTCTCTTCCTATAACCTCCAACACTGAGATTAAAGACGCATGTGACCACACCCAGATTTTTAAATTTTTTTTATTGGATATTTTATTTATTTACATTTCAACTTGTATCCCACTTCCCATTTTTCCCTCCGCAAACTCCCTATCCCATTCCCCCTCCCCTGCTTCTATGAAGGTCCCCCACCCACCCACCCACTCCCACCTCACTGCCCTGGCATTCCCCTACTCTGAGGCATTGAGCCTTCACAGGACCAAGGGCCTCTTCTCCTATTGATGCCAGATAAGGCTATCCTCTGCTACATATGCTGCTGGAGGTCCTCTTTGGCTGGTGCTTTAGACTCTGGAAGCTCAGGGTGGGGGAGGGCTGGTTGGTTGATATTGCTGTTCTTCACACTGACCTTTTTATTATTGGTCCTGGGGAGTCTAGTTTGCGTCTTCAAGTTACCCATCAAGTACATTTACCTACTGAGCCAACTTTCCAGTCTTTAAAGAAAATATGTTACACAGTTTTAAAAATAAAAAAATTACAGGTTCACACAAATAAAGAAAAAAATTCAATGATCAGAAGTTGTAACTGGTAAAATCATAACTGAACAGGCTGGATTAATGAATGAAAAACTCCCACGGCATCGAACATTATTGTGTTTATGGAATCAGGCAAAAAGAAAATATACATAATTTTAAAATAATAATTAAATCTAAAGCTGCATATCAATGCTGTAACAAAAAACTTAAGATCTCAGTGGACTATAGCAGTATACTTGTTTTGGTTGGTTGGTTGGTTGGTTTTGCTTAATCATGGGTTTCTGTGCTAATCACAATGTGGCTGATCTTCAGTGGTATCACTTAGACACTTCTGTGTTTACCAAGACGACTCCAAATTCACATCCACCCATTTCTTCATCATTTGAGGCAAAAATCTATCTGGGACAGTCAAAGGGTGAATGACAAGTAGTAATGTATTTACAGCTTTTGCTTACTTTCACATTTAATTGGCTCATACAATACTCATGGCCAAGTCTAAAGTCAACTTAGCAAGGTCGTAGATTTCATGTACTTTGATTATCTCAGATACTACAAAGTTATACATAAAATAAGTACATTTTTGATATTCAGGATGAGAGTGTAAAAAAAGGAGAACAATAATCCAATCTACTATGGCATTCATATTTCCAATCTTGATTTTAAGAAACAAAATTTGGTGTGATTATTTAAAGACCAAGCAGCATACATCAACCTTACTTAAAATTAATTTGTTACAAAGTACATTTTCATATATGTGTGCTTTTCTGAAAATGAATACTAAACATATATCTATTTGATAATGTTTTTAAAAGAATGAATCAAAAAAAGAAAGAAAGGAAAAAGGAAAAAAAATCTGAGAAGATCCAGGCTTTCACATCCAAATAAATACTGATTAATGTCAAGAAAAGTTTTAATCTAGTCAGCGTCAATAGCCATTAGCTACTACAATTTATTATAGAATATTAATTTATGGGTGTCACAAAAATATTTTTAAATGCAATAGGAAAACAACTAAGATTTGTTCACATGATGGGCTAGAAGAAAGTTTTAGAATTCTTGACTGTACAAACTACTAGGAAATATATTGAAAGTAGTCTATATTACAATTTCTTTGAAAAAGTTCAAGATCTACAACTTGTAGATGAAAGATCTTGATATCTTCCACAACTCCTAATACTAAAAGTAAAATGAAAAAGAGAGACATGCAAAAACTCAATTTCTATGACAAGAAAAGAATTTTACAAGATTTTACAAGATTTTACAAGATGTAAATATTACATCGGAGCCAGGCATGGTGGTGCACACCTTTAATTCCAGCACTCAGGTGGCAGAGGCAGGTGGATTTCTGGGTTTGAGGCCAGCCTGGTCTACAGAGTGAGTTCCAGGACAGCCAGGGCTATACAGAGAAACCCTGGCTCAAAAAAAAAAAATTACATCAGAAAAACAAACAAAATATTATAACTAGCGAATTACAGATAATGTATTACTCAAAATTAAGAATAAAACAAATAGTTAAGGAAAAAATAGATAGCATTATCTTGTGATGAGCACAATTCTAAACATATTGTTTATATTGCACATACAGAAAATATGGGAAATGGAAAAGAGAAAATGATTTTATAAAGCTAGCATGGCCAATATGGTTTTAAGCAAACATATATTAAGTTTCCTTTGAATCCCTGAACTTCCAGTAGAAGTAAAAATAATGGGCAAGCAAAAAATACATTGATTCCATGTAAAAATTTGTTTGCTCTATGTGGCATAAATAATTTAAATATTAATGAATTGAGTATACATTCTGGCCAGTTTTATGACAACTTGACACAAGTTATAGTTATCTGAAAGGGGAAAACCATGAATAAGTAGCTTCTTCCACAGGTTGGGGTATAGGAAGCCATCCCTGGGATGATGGTCATGGATTTTTATTTAAAAAAAAAAAAAAAGGCTGAGCAAGCCTTGTGGAGCAAGCTAGTAGGCAGCTAAGCAGCACTCATCCATGACCTATGAACCAGTTACTACCTCCAGGTTCCTGCCCTGTTTGAGTTTCTGTCCTGACTTCTTTTGATAATGAATAGTAATGTGGAGCAGTAAACCTAAGAACCTCTTTCCACCCCAGGTTGCTTTTGTCATTGTGTTTCATCACAGCAACAGTGAAGTTAACCTAGGGCAGTACCATTACACTGTTGAGAAATAGGAGTTAACTTTAGAAGTCCATAATGATGTCCTACTAGAAAAGGTGGGGAAAATAATCCAACTCATTTTCCTCCTCCTGAAATATAATAGCATTCAAACTTTACACTGTGACTCATAGCATATATTTTTATCTAAATTTTGTACTATCTCCAGCTAGATAAACACAACCTTTATTGTTTGATTCTCTGAAAGTCATTCTTGTCTTAGATTTCCTTTACTTTCTGCTTTCTATCCAGGCATACTCTGCTCCCAAATATTTGACAGGTCAGCATTTTTTTACCATCTAGCAATTTTTCAATGTCATCCTTTAAAAGAAATGCTACTGACCACTAACACTTAAGTGGTCATCATATTTTAATTTCTTCATAGCAGTTTTCACGATCAAGAATTTTTATAATGATTCACATGACAGTATAGAAAGACAGAAGAAAATGACCATAAAAATTGCTTCTCATGTGAATGAAACCCCTCATTTGTTGTCCAATGCATTTTGCACAGTAAATATTTTAGTTTCTCACAACTAATTTTCTCATAAAACCCAAATTTAAAATGAAGAAATGATGATAAACATTGGCCAATAGGTGACACCACCCCTACTGCTGGGGGTCTATACTTTATTAAAACAAAATGGTCCATTAAGTGGTATCTCCTTGATAGTAGTAACCAACAGCTATCTAAACTGGCCCACAAAAAAGTAGGAAATCATGCCGTGTACTGAAAACATACTGATAAAGATACAGCTTCTAGGATTAATATAGTCATTAACATTAGAAAAGACTCTCCTATCACTACTTTGCTAGACCAGCATAATTCTTTACTTCATCCTATATTTTGTCCTTTTACCCACAGATAAAAGCCTCTCCTAACAGCAAATGGAAGCCACCATAGAAAGCCAAAGGCAGAGGTCAAGGGATCATTAGGAGCTCAGCCCTAATGGATGCATCGATATTACAGTTCTTGCATCTATGACTCATGAACATCAGGGAGAACAAGAGCGAAAGATTGTAGGAGCTGAAATATGAGGAAGTATGTTATGAAACATTCCCTTATAGAAATGGATGCACAAATAAGAACAGAACAGTAGATGTGTTAACATGAAAAGAGGGGAGATTTTGTGAGCTCCTACTCTTAAACAAAGAATTTCAGGCAATTATTGACTACAGGGGGTGGAGAGTTACCTTTTCCTCAAGATGAATCCCCTTAGCAGTTATCTTATACAAAGTGGTTGTCTTAGTTACGTTTCTATTCCTGCACAAAACATCATGATCAAGAAGCAAGTTGGGAAGGAAAGGGTTTACTCAGCTTACACTTCGACTTTGCTGTTCATCACCAAAGGAAGTCAGGACTGGAACTCAAGCAGTTCAGGAAACAGGAGCTGATGCAGAGGCCATGGATGGATGTTACTTACTGGCTTGCTTGATTCTCCTGGCTTGCTCAGCTAGCTTTCTTATAGAGCCCAAGACTACCATCCCACAGATGGTACCACCCACAAGGGGCCCTCCCCCTTTGATCTCTAATTGAGAAGATGCCTTACAGCTTGATCTCATGGAGGCATTTTCTCAACTGAAACTCTTTTTTCTGTGATAACTCCAGCTTGTGTCAAGTTGACACAAAACCAGCCAGAACAGTGGTCAACTCTAAAATCATATAAACACAACAACAAAAACAAACACAAGATCATATTTATACACTGCTATACACACACACACACACACACACACTCACACACCCTAAGAATAATAATCAAAGAACAAGAGCTATCAATTTGAGACTGAGGTGGGGGCTACATAAGAGGGGTTGTAGGGAGAAAGGGGAGGAAGTGAGGTAATTCTATTTTAATTGTATATAACTATAATATATTAAATATGTATAAATACAATTATATGTGCTAACTATTATAAATATTATATATCTTTATATTACATCACTATCATTAAATAGGTGATTTGATGAATGAAATTTCTGTAAGCTCATCCATGTACTATGAGAACCATGGCTAAGATCACATGTATGGGATGCTGTATAATGTGGGTTTCAGATATGAATTCTCTACTCACAACTTTACTCCATTCCTAACATAAATTACTCATTCTTCAATAATCTGGATAATTGAAACTAATCTCATCTCAGCCCACCATAAAATATCTTATTGTACCTTTGAGACGTCAATATTGGTTAAGTGTTAAGAATTGTGCTGAGCACAGAGATGGCGCCATGTGAATGTTTGACAAATGTATTAAATAAATAAATATGTTTTTAAAATAATCCAGATCTTTTTAACTACTCAAGAGACAGTAATGTTGATGGTTTAGTTATGGAGAAGACAAAATAAATGTTTCAGTGACTGTATCACAATGCCTAATACTATGAGATGAAAGAATATGGTTTAAATTAGTACAGAACTGTGAGGATTGTATAGCTGTGATAGCAATTACACAAGAGGAAAACTCAAATATTAGATACCAACATTTCTCTGTACATTTCAAGGTTCCCTAATAGTATGAGACCAGGAAAAGGCTTCTTGGCTTCTGCTTGAAGCAGTAATAGTGATGAGGAGTTGAAGATAAGAAACATACAGGATGATATCATAATCAGAGTGAGAAGGAGGAGCCGTGAGACAGCAGCACCTTATAATCCAGTGCTGCATACAGTCTCATTTTACATGTAGCCATGTAAAAGCACCAGCCTTTCCTTCAGTCACATTATTTATAGGGAAAACCTTTCTTGCATTCCCTTCAGGATTTTCTCAAAGTGAAGGTCATTACATGTCTACTAACCCCTGAAAACATTATCATTTCATTCTTAATACAGTGCTGTTGCTAGGAAGTGTACTCCTATTACCAAGGCTGAGTTGGGTAGAAGATGAATCAAGAACTAGAACTGTATATGGAGAAGGTATTTTTTTTTTGCTTCAGACTATATTTAAACTTGAGTTAGTGTGATATAGTTCTTCCCAAGGGCTCTTCTTGCTCTCACTCCCCAAGGTATGTATATTCTTATCTGTATAAACTTATCTTTCTGAGTCCCATTTCCTCCTTGGTGTCTCTACACTTTGGAGAAGTTTCTAAAATTTTATCTTTGCATTAATAAAAAGGTCCTTTGTTGAGTTTTATAACTGCTATTAAAGCATAATATTAGATGAATGATACTTTTATTATAATTCTTATGTTAAACTGCACAGCGTACCAACATTTGCAATCTCTTCTTCATCTATGGCCGACTTTCCTTTAACCTAACACAATTGCTTGCTACTGGAGCAAATCCTTTGGCCGTGTTAATTATCTTTGCCTTTTCTTTATTCTACTGTTTCTCACATACAAAAAAAATATTAAATTCTAATTTCTTCCTGAATGGGTTTGTTAATTCTCAGGTGGCAGCTGAAATGTTCATCATACTGCTTAAACCAAAAGTCTTTAGATCATAAAATGTCTATTTTCCTATGAGGCTAAACCACCTCACTCAATCAGTCAGGGTAACTGTGTTATCATGATAAGATGTAAGAAGACTTTGAACTGTCAAATATACTAGAGTTATATTGTGTCTAAGCCTAACTGTACCCAGAGTCCAGCTTCATACAGTCATATTTGACTGTCACCCAAGATTACAGTCCACATGACATTCAGAAACACTTCCTACCTCTGCCACAGAGGGATTCTTAGTATCAATAAAGCAAAAGCATAATTCAGAGGGAGCTATCACATTGATTTACATAAAATTTGGCAATACTCAGACATACTACCATCCATATGCAAGTAGTGCTCTATTTCCATAGAAACATTACCACATTATTGCAAAATAATATACTGAAAGCAATGCCTGCACTTGCAAATTATACCTCCCATTCTTTTTATTCCCTCAAATAAACTATGGGCTGCCATATTTATTCATTTGTCATAGAAAACTAATGAGAGTATAAATGTAGCCAGCTATGAAAAATAAATGCCCAACAGCCCAGTGTAGGTTATGTATTAATACACGGGTTATATGCAGGCAGGTTTTTTCTGTAGGGAGTTTGTCCCCACAAATCTTCCAGCATATATAGTGTTACATAACAGATTGCTCTGTCAGGGCTTCTGCCTCTGAATTCCAGGTGTGCTCAATTTTGCATCTGTTACTTCGCAAATGCATCAGACATGAACGGCAAACCATATGGCTCCCCTTACTGGACCTACATTCCATCACAAATATGCACAAATTACTGGCATACAGGCCAGTGCCATCTGAAATTACCAAGAGTGAATGGTGTTGGGTTGGGTGAGCAGACATAACTCAACATTAGTACAACAGCCCTGAATGTACTGTATGTGGCTTCCCAGCTGACCCTGATCTATAGTGTCTGGATAACAAATGTGCACATTTAGAACAGCCTGTTCAGTTACCGCTCTGTGCTGGGAATCAAACAAGTTACAAATAGCCCCAAGACCAAATACAGTAGTGACACACAGTAATGGTGTTATTATCAACCAATAATTCTGAACCTATCACTGTCTCCCACCAGTAGTAAAAATGATAGCCTGTAGCAAAGTGGTCACTAGCAAGGATATGACAAATTATACTTAATACCTTGCTTTTATCTTCAGTTAGCTTTGTGTGAGTAGGTGAGCCATATTGTGCCCATGTGTATATGAGAGTCCTCATGATGCAGCTTGGATGTGTATTCCTAGTCCCTAGACCTTACTTAAAATAATAAATAAAAATATTCATCAATTTTAATGTTTTTTTTCTGTGTGTGCATGTGTGTACATGTGTGTGTGTGTGTGTGTGTGTGTGTGCGCGTGTGTGTGGTCAGAGATCAACTAGTAGGAGTTGATTCTCTCCACTCACCCTGTGAGTCCCAGAGATTGAACCAAAGTCATCAGGTATGGTAGCAAAGTCACCTCTCCAAGCCTTCATGTTTCTTCTTAGAATTGTTTTCCTAGTGTCACCTGCTGTCAACTGTTAGAAACTACACTTTTACGTGTAGCCTTCTGTTGGTGGGTCTCCAAACCTTTCCTTAGGACAAGATGACTTTTTAAGAAAGGAATAGTGGACTGCCCTTTACATCTCCTCAAGCAACAAAGGAGCTTTTGGAGAAATGAATCTGCTTGATATTTCCAAGCAAGAAGAGAAAATTTTCTGACTATGCATATCCATGGTGCCTTTAGAAAGCCGTTCACAGAGGCCTTAAGAGTTGCTATTATAACTGAATATCTATATTATAAACAATTCTTGACATAATTTCAGATTACAAAACTTTTTTAGTTCCAGAAGAAAAATAATCTTGCTTGCACAATTGGTATTTTTATATAAATCTTTGTTTATTTTATAACAACAAAATATGAAGAGAGCCAAACTGTAAAACTCAGCCATGAACAAAATCAATGAATATTAAATACTACAAACATTATATAATTATATAAAAGCATTTAAAACTTGTTTGATTCTACAGTGATTGGGAATATTACAAATATTAACCCCAATTTTAAAATAAAGGGAATTAGATCTGAAAGTCCAAAGTTGGAACCATTGCTAATGGTTTTGGGAAAATGTATGTATTATCAATAGGACTTTCAGGAATGATAAAATCTTCATGTTAATCAGGAAAGGTAATATAGCTCTCAAAATCACTGCAACATTTAGATATCTCAGTTTCTCACGTATGGCAAGAATGGCTATATGTCAATATTATTTACTTGTTATCAGTTTAGTCGATGAATTGTACAGTCAAGAGTATCATATGCTTTCTTTCTTTTGGCCAATTCTATTGATTTAGTTCTTTCTAGTTGGCAGATAAATTCAGCTTATGTAGCAGCAATTATCCAGAGGGAACATTAATAAGATCCAGAAGATATAAGGATCTTGCTTAGCCCCCGTGGACTAACCTTAAAACAGATTTTGATTCTATTTTTTATTTATGCAAGATCGAAATCTCTGTGGCCCCACCTCGTTAATCTTGACTGCATTGTTACAATTTACTGCTACAAGTATAGCTTCCATAAGCATAGATTCATTCTTTATCAGAATGATTTAAAAATAGCTGTTTGTGTTGGGGATCAAGGACTTGACAGACTTATACTTCTTATCCAGGTAAAGTCAAATAACAGAGGGAGCCATGTCAGAACTTTTAAAAGTGGGTATTCACTACAGAGAAGCAGAATAGTTTCTGGGAGGAGTAGGTTGGTCCGTTGTAACTGGCTCTATTTATTATACCACCTCCTGACAGTTTGCAATACTATAGCACTATCTTACACTTGCAATTAATTGTAAAAGAATAAACTGAAAAGAACAAGACCAAATGGACTCTACTCTTTAACCATGTTGTGAACAAAATGGTCTATTAATCTAAAGGTCAAAGAGGGATTTGTTGCCATAGCACTAATAACGAGTACATTAAAGTTCTTAACTATTTGGCCATTAGAATTTAATTCATGTGTAGTAGTTATTGCATGTCTTAGTATTATTACGTCCCAAGACTATAAAATTTATTTACCGAAATAGACAAATTTCCAGTTTATGCACCTTACTGTTTAAGAATTCCTCCTAGAAAAAAAGGGAGAACAAAGAATCATAAACATTGTGTAGCTTCCAACATAATTGACACTCCTATTTTTAAATTACAAGGAACTCATCTCTTCTGGACATGTGATCTCCATGGAGTTGAGGTAATGGATACCTACACCATCTTAAAAATGCTATAATCTCAAAACTAGAAATTCCATTATCTTGATACACATTTTGAAATTTGTAAAAATAATCTGCAAAGAGCTTGGTAATGTTTAGATATTGTGAAACAAAAAAGAAAAGAAAAAATTATGGTCTTAGTAAAGTGTACCATATTATTTAATCAAATTGCATTTAATTTTCAACTTGAGAGATAAAAGAACAAAGATAAAATAATCAGGTAGGCCATAACTAAGAGATATTAAGCAAGAAGAAACTTTAGCCTAAAGATGTGCTAATAAAGTGATTGAATAATAAAAACAAAAACTTAACCCAAGATAAAAACTAAAAGACAGGAGTAAAAATCAGGGCACTTAAAAGAACAGAACACCAGTGGTTTATGCTCTAAGATCAACAATAGACAAATGGGACTTCATGATATTGCAAAGTTTCTGTAAGGCAAAGGACACTGTCAATAGAACAAAACGGCAACTAACATATTGGGAAAAGATCTTTACCAATCCTACATCTGATAGAGTGCTAATATCCAATATACACAAAAAAACTCAAGAAGTTAGACTCCAAAGAATTTTCAACTGAGGAATATCGAATGGCCAAGAAACACCTAAAGAAATGTTCAACATCCTTAGTCATTAGGGAAATGCAAATCAAAACAACCCTGAGATTCCACCTCACACCAGTCAGAATGGCTAAGATCAAAACCTCAGGTGACAGCAGATGCTGGTGAGGATGTGGAGAAAGAGGAACACTTGTCCATTGTGGGTGGGATTGCAAGCTGGTGCAACCACTCTGGAAATCAGTCTGGCAGTTCCTCAGAAAACTGGACATAGTACTACAGAGTACCCAGCTATACCACTCTTGGGCATATACCCAAAAGATGCTCCAACATATAACAAAGACACGTGCTCCACTATGTTTATAGCAGCCTTATTTAATAGCCAGAAGCTGGAAAGAACACAAATGTCCTTCAACAGAGGAATGGGTACAGAAAATGTGCTACATTTACAAATGGAATACTACTCAGCTATTAAAAACAAAGAATTCATTAAATTCTTAGGCAAATGGATGGAACTAGAAAATATGATCCTGAGTGAGGTAACCCACATGGTATGCACTCACTGATAAGTGGATATTAGCCCAGAAGCTTAGAATACCCAAGATACAATTCACAGACCATATGAAGCTCAAGAATAAGGAAGACCAAAGTGTGGATGCTTCGGTCCTTCTTAGGTGGAACAAAATACTCACAGGAGGAATACGGAGACTAAGTGTGGAGCAGAGACTGAATGAAAGGACATCCAGAGACTGCCCCACCTGGGAATCCATCCTATATATACAGTCACCAAACCCAGACACTATTGTGGATGCCAATCAGTGCATGCTGACAGGAGCCTGATATAGCTGTGTCTTGAGATTCTCTGGGAGAGCCTGACAAATACAGAGGCAGATGCTCACAGCCAACCATTGGACTGAGTGTGGAGTCCCCAATCGAGGAGTTGGAGAAAGGACTGAAGGAGCTTAAGGAGTTTGCAACCCCATAGGAAGAACAACAGTATCAACCAACCAGACCCCCCTTCCCCGAGCACCCATGGACTAAACCACCAACCTAGAAGTACACATGGAGGGACCCATGGCTTTAGTCACATATGTAGCAGAGGATAGTCTTGACGGTCATCAATGTGAGGAGAGGCCCTTGGTCCTGTGAAGGCTCGATGCCCCAGTATAGGGGAAACCGAGGGAGGGGAGGTGGGAGTGGTTGGTTGAGTAGGGAAGCCCCCTCATAGATGCAGGGGGAGGAAGAATGGGGTAGGTGGTTTCCAGGTTAGGGGACTAGGAAAGGGGATAACATTTGAAATGTAAATAAAGAAAATATCAATAAAAAATTTCAAATGCTTGATGATGAATAGTTTGAATGCCTCTTTGAGAAACCACCTCTGAAAAGAAAGTTACTCAGATTTTACTAAATGAGGACTTTTCAATGTTCTGAAATTTTTTTATGTGAGACTGTTAGTATTACACCAATAATTATGCTCTTCCATTTCTTTTTTTTTTTTTTTTTTTGCTTGATATCCAGTTGCTCAGGATATTTAAGTCCACCAACTTCCCTTACTGTTAGATATGTCTGTGTTCTTCAATTTGTTCAATGTGATATAAGTAAAGGGTATATAGAGAGGGGGGGAGATGAGATGCCCCACAGTACAGCCTTGTATATCATGTGTATCATGTGTATACATGTACATCATGTAAGATCAGCCATGAAAGATTTTATTTATATATATATATATAAAATGTTCAAGTGCTTGTGCTTTTTGATTAAGGGGAGGCTGATGCTTACCTTTGCTCTCTTTTGTATTTGCTACAGCTTCCTGCTTTTTGAGTGTCAGCACAGTGATAGAATCTAGACTAGCCATTCTCAGCCATCAGGTCACTTTACAATAAAACATTAAAGCAAATGACATAGCACTGGGACAGAAGAAATCTGAATTTTGATACCATATCAGCCTTGAATATTTGTTAGATTTTGAAAAATTGTAAATAAAATTCCATCTTGCCTAGGCCATTGCTATCTTGTATTGTGTTCTGTTTGTTTAATTATAACCAAGAGCAGAAAATAATCGCTTCTGAAATATATCCACAATCATGCCACTTGGCATAGTCTCCATTTATCCAGATTGTAATCTCTAGCAAAACTTGGCTATTGTTTAGAAAAAGAAGCCCAACCTACAAAATTGTCTTTTCATCCGTATCTCTTCTCAGCAATGCCTCTACCAGTCAATGTTTTGATGTGCTCTTAACTGTTAGAACATTAGAACGGCTCTTTTACAATTGGATTGAATTAACAGTCATAATTCAGGGACTAGCATGAACTTTGAGAAAGGACATCTGCCTGGAAAAATAACGGATACCTAAACTCTCGGCCTTTGGACTCCCAAGTAAAAATAATGTGAATCAGCCTTTCCCGTCTGATCTTGTAAAGGGGAAATTAATTTGATACAGTAGAAATGGTGAAGAAAATTTATTTTGATCTCAAAACAATGCTCAAATCTGAACTAAGATAAACTATGAAAAAGGTATTATCTTAAAACCATCCTGTCCTGTATGGCAGTCCTCAATTTGGATAAAAGTCTGAAGGAGAAGCGTGGAAAACTGGTGAGCTTGTCCAAAATGCTCCACAGTAAAACCTTGCAAGATCATATCAAGTACATGAATGCCCCTTACATCTTGAGATCTATGAAATGATCCATATAAAGTAATTATGAGACTACAAAAATTCTATGGGGCACTAAGTTATATAAAACACATTAAAATACACTATAATGAGACTTCTTTGAAGTTATTAAATGATCCTACCTTGATGGTGATATTCTAACTTCCCAACATTATAGAAAGACTGTGATTTTAAAATATATTGAATAAAACAACACAGAAGCTACCACCTCTGTCTATGAGGTATTGAACATCACCACAAAATACAGTCATTATCAATCCACTGATTGATGTCTTCTGTGATGTCCACAGAACTCAAAATTCAAACCAGAGTATTTGGGTGAGCTTGGTATAGGCTACAGGTTTATTTGTTGGCACATGTTCCAAACCTTGGATATTTCTAAGAAGTGTGCTAGAGTGAATCCTGCATAGCAGACAATAGTAAGATGTCATCGTCCCACAGTACAAGTGCTATACTAGAGTGTCATCTAACCTGTACTGGAATCTACTGCTTTAAAGGTTTGATATTTTCATCATTATTGAAGCACTTATTTTGCTTATACAACATTGGGATATTATTTATTTTTATTGCTGAGTTTATATGCTCACCCGTAAATCTAGCACTCAAGGTAAAAGTGTGGGAAGATCAATAAAATGGTCTCACTGGGTCTGACTTGGTCTTAACTTGCATTTCAAAATCCTGTTCACAGTTTGTATGACTCTGTCATACTCATTTGCATTTCTAGATCTTATCACATCTGAACTCCGATATCAGTTGATGTTTCCTTGTTTCCCATTATCATTTCATAACAGGAAAGCTCTGTACCATGCACAATTCCTAAAGAGACACATAAGTTTCCTCCATTCATGAGGCAGGTTCATAACAAACTATCCCTGAGGTAAGAGTAACATGTATGTTACAAACCAAGCAAATTGTAAAAATGATGGACCCCTTTCAAGGGGCTCATTTTTATAAACGGAAGATTAGCAGAACTACTAAAATCTGCAGATATGAATAGGAACCAGTGTTTGTGCTTAGCAGCATCCTTGGCCAGGCCAGGGCTCCCACACACATTTCTGCTTAACTCAAAGCTGCAGCAATAGGCTAGCTAGACTGACACTTTTCTTTGCCTCTAGCAACTGCTCAATGTTCTGTTGGATTTTATTTGGACTTATTATTTGGCTTTTGGCTGACCACCTTAAAAGACCAGCCTGCAGCAACAGCAAACATCACTTCCTGCAAGAGACCTATAGGACCATTCTATCAACCCTGAAAAGTTCTTCCCTAGGGAGGACACTAAGGATGCACACACAGACATGAGATAGCATGCACATGCTTTTCCATTAAACGATTGCTGTCTGAAGAACCGAGATTGTTGCCACAGAACAGCAAATATCTTTAGGGACAAAAACATTACTTAAATGTAAGATTTTTGTCAGGTAATGGCCTCCTGATTTTCAAAGCAATTCACAGTTGCTGCCATTGGTGATTATAGGGTAGGTACGCATGCTTAGTGGAGAACACAGATTAGGTGCATAAGAGAGGTTGAGTGTCTGACAGCACTGACATGCAGTGAAAGGTTGTTTTTTAAAACCTTGGTTTCTTTGGCCTGACAATCTGCATAGCTAGAAAGGAACTTAATTGCACTATTTAAGATTAGGAATGGGGGAACAAACTTATCAATTCCAAGCTTAAAATGCCATCACACAATATGAGAATATCTACTCATATGAAGAGTACAGCAAGAAAATTTAAAACCAATAAAATGAAATACTCAGCACACAGTAGAATTCAGGACTCCAGGAGTTCAGAGAGTCAAACGCAGCAGCTATATATTAAAAGAAGGCTGAATAATTTTATGACCACTATAAAAGAGGAGACAGGATTAAACTGCTATAAAGTTTAGAAATAAGGAAAAACTTCATAACAGAGGAAGGTGAGACCCCAAAGTGGACACAAGGCAAGTGTTTCAATTTACCATAGTGTCCTCAGATTTATCAAGCTTTGTCACTCAAAATGTTAAACCAGTTGTCTTAACCTCTTACACACTGCAGACCACAATAACCCATTAAAACATGGTACTTAATCCATAGTTTACTTCTCTCTTGTAGCCAACAATGAAACATGCTTTTCTCCCTGGTAAGTGGTAACTGTTACCTGACTCACATTCTCTAATGCATGATTGTTGAGTGATGGTGTTTTAAAATAGTGCTTGCATTTGTAAGCATTATAAAAGTTGCAATGCCTCTGCATATCCATATCATTTGGTAATCACAGACACTGGAGGAAGTAAAGGCACAGCAAATACGAATATATTTCCTTAAAAAAAGAAGAGACACTATTTCCTCTCACATGCATGTACATCCTCTTTCCTGGTCCTTTTCAGGACACAAATGATGAGCAATTGCTAGGATAGCCTGGAGATTCTAGTCATTAATCCTTCTTGTTCTGTCAACTGGCTTAAATATTCTGCCACATACAGAATGGCTATCCTGTTGTTTATGATAACCTAACTTATTAGAATTCTAGGAGTCCATAAAAGTATCATTTGTTCACTTAAAACAATCCTGTGTCCTAAGTCTACATTTTAAAATCCTCTTTCCATGAGCTTCTGGAAAGCATGTTTGCATCCATGATATACTAAGAATGAAAGTGAGTAAAATCCAATGTTACTTATTTGCTACTCCCAATCATCATTGTTATACCAGTGTTCAGAATGTCATCTGTCTTTTACAACTATATAAGCACTTTGTGTGTGCCAAGACACTGAAGATACACAGCAAAGAAGAGAACACTTTTGCCCTCACTGTGTTTAGATTATAATGGTGAATATAGTAAATAAAATTATTAAAAGAAATTATCGAATATAAAATACCTGACATGTGTTAACCATTAAATGAGAAAGAAGTACTCCGATTAATGTAAGTGAATTTGAATAAAGCGGTTAGATAACCTGTTCTGGAGAAGATGGTTATTGAATAGTATTTCTGATTGATGTGTAAGAAATGGTCATGCAGACATGTGAGGGAAGAGCATTTCTGATAAGTCAACAGTGGGTGCAAAGGCCTTGAGACAGAACCAGGCCAGTGTGTTTCTGGTAAGAACTAAGAAAGCTGTTGTGATTCATATAAATGATAGCAGTAAGAACTGAAGGCAGAAAGGCCTCAAGCATTATAATTTAGGGTCTGACTAGATATGGAGAGACACATTAGCAGGAATGATATGTACTAAGTTAGACATTGCAAGATCTTTATCTCCTTGGTAGAAAAGAATTCAGTGGGGGAGGTGAGCCAAGGAAAGAATCAGGAAGATCTGTTAAGAGTCTATTGTACTCTTTGGAGCAAGTTCCTCAGGAGATACAACCAGTTGGTAAGAATGTGATGTACTTAAACTAAATGCTGAAGGTATAACCAAAAGAATTTGAGAAGAATCAAATGTACAATGATAGAACATGAAAGTCAAAGACAAAACACAGACATTTATTTGAAACTAATAGGTGATAGATTTTATAGTATTTATAAAGTGGGAGGGATCAATGAAGGGACAATTGGAGGTGACAGAGTACAAGCAAATCTGTTTGAGAATCATTAGTATGTGATGTTTAAAAGCCATTTCAATTGAATGCTCCATGGTCATTGGTATATCTAGATAGGTACATTTGGATATTGTAATTTAGAGTGATTCAGGGAAGAAGAAAAATAAACTCACAAGCATGTATACAAGTTTGGAAAGTCATGGCAGCCTTTCTTCAACTGAGGGGATTAAAAGAGTAGATGTTTCAAAAATGAATTAGTCCACTCTCCCACATGTAAAGACTTAAGGAAACAAAGGGACTCAGTGGATAAATGTCTAGAAAGGTGATAGGTAGTCTAAGCCAATAGATGCCTCAGAAGTCAGCTCATCTCAAGGATGAGCTATGTCAACCACTTGTGAAAATCAAGTGAGATGATGACATATGAGCAATTATGTTCTGGTTTAATGATAAGAATGTAAAGGATTTAACCAGGACTGATTTTGGTAAGGAAGTATGGCCAGCCAAAGATGTGAATAAGTTCCACACAAAAGGGAAGAAAGTAATTTAAGACTGTGAGTTAGCAAATTCAGGTACTCTCAAGGAGAATACTCAACATCTAGAGCAGGAAATGGGGGTCACAATATGAAATTTTTTTTTCTATCAAAGGTAGTTAGCCCACCATAGGCCAATATTTTATAAATCTCTTCCATCTCAGAAAATTTTTGTATCAATCATTTAATCTCACTCAAATCCATTAAACGTATGATTATTTTTCCAGAACTTGATAAACTGAAGTGGCAGACTCCTAATTCCCAACCCAACACCACCCTCCATCCATGCCCACAACTTCATATCCTTTATGCTGATTTTCTTAAACTAGTTAATTCTGAAAGACTATGGGGTCATACCCTAGCCAATGGGGAAAAGGCACAGACACAACCTGTATTAGAATATAAACAAAGTGAGCAGCCCATATTGGTATACTTCCTAACTAGTTTGGGTTATTGTTTACCCTTTGTTCAAATGAAATTATCTTGCTGAGTTACTTTTGCTTTGTTCCCCTGGGGAAGTGATAGCATGTTGTAACCTTATTCGAGTATTTCAAAAGAGAGAAGAAGATGTTAGAGAGAGAGAGAGAGAGAGAGAGAGAGAGAGAGAGAGAGAGAAGAAAGTGTCACTGAAGTGCTATCTTTGAGTAGGAAAGGCAGGATGGCATCTAATTATATCTGGACTGTTGTCTTCATTCAGGAACATCAAAGGTCACTTATAGGGTTGGTAGGATATGCAGGGTAAGACATAAATAGAGCATGTGAATGTTTTCCTCTGACTGTATTTATCTTATCAGTGAAATACAAGAAATCATTGTCAGGTGAGAGTAACTATAAAAAGGCTTTGCAGATTCTAGAGGAAAGTGTGTGTGTGTGTGTGTGTGTGTGTGTGTGTGTGTGTGAAATGAGGACATTAAGTACATTGGTAGAATAAAGGACAAAACTTGCCATGATATTAATGATCAGTTTTTGCTATGATTTGATTGATTAGTTTGGGGACTTTGATTGTTTGTTTGCTTGTTTTTGAGACAGATTCTCACTGTGTGGCCCTAGCTAACTGAAACTTGCTACATAGTTCAGGCTAATCTCAAACTCAGAAATCACGCTGCCTCTGCCACCTGAGTGTGAAACATAAAGGCATGCATCACCCAAGACAACTTTGATCTTCTTTTTAAACTAAAATTGGCCACCCCCATGTGTGTTCAGAAGGATTATATTGTGATTTAGCTAAATGAGTCCTAACAAAAAGAAAGAGGGTAAGTGAGTTAAAAGTGTTTGCAGGGAAATGAGTATAATGGTTGACTACAAAATTCAAAATTGATCAGGGATTAAGGAAGGAGGTTAGGAATGAAGAAAAAATAATAGACTGTGGGAGGCATTGGACAATTACTGGGCGTGAAGTAATTGAGTAAACTGGGAAGATAAGGATGGGTGGTAATCACTTAATGAAATGTTTGAAATTGAGTTAATGGATGTGTCTGAGTAAAGAATTCATCAAGATCAGGGCCATAGGAGGTTGTCTAGGGTAAAACTAGGCCAAGAAATTGAGTATGTTGAGCACTAGGAAAATCCTGTACATTGGTTTTAAAATAGTGAAGATTGTGACTAGATGACTAGAATGGATGACTAGAATGGTATGGCTAGAAAGAAAAGGCTTGGAACTAAACCTTCAAAAAAGAAAGAGAGGGGATTTCCCAAAGGGAAGAATGTGGCAGGGTGGTCTTCACAACAAAAGGTACAGTGTGTGATAACTACTACTTGATAGCAGGAGATGTAGAGCTTAAGGAAGACAAATGTAGGAAACGTGATCTAGAAGTACTAAAAGACTGAAGAAACTGCCTGCTCGCTCTTCATATGAGAGAGGAAAGCATTCTACTGGAAGTGTGGCTGAAGTGATAATAGCAGAAGTTCGAGTTTTGATTAGACAGAAGCAGTGAGAGAAACTTGCATGGGAAAAGCTGAGGACACAGGGACGTGTCTGTGGTCCCTTTATTCCTGAAGAGGCGAAGTATTTCAGGATATGGAAAAACAAATGAGGATGAGGGGCAGGGATGATTTGAGAGTCTATTCACCTCAGTGCTGAAAAGTATATCATATAAGTAACTGACGGGAGATAAGTGTAGTTCAGAATGGGATTGGTCCTCCTGGTTCAGGACACATAATGGAGGAGAAACGGGCTTTGTAGAGTAAGAAACTATTCCCAGAGCTTGCTGAACTCCAAGTCTCTCACCCCCTTAGCTCTTAAAAATGAGAAGCAGGGATACTGCAGAGAGGCAGTTTTCTTTCTAAGAAACACGTATGCTCTTATTCCCTGCTTCCTTGCATCTGTGGAGGGACAGCCATCTTCACTGCTCTACCCCAGCTAGCAAGACTTCCAGGTTCCTAAGTTTACAAAGGCAATGAGAAAAGATCTTCTGGCCACCCTATAGTCCCTAATCAGTGCTCAGCAAAACCTGTCAAAGTGGTGGCCATCCTCTCCTTCAACCCCAGCTGATGCCCTCCCAGAAGCTGTCAAAAATGGTGGCTCCTGTCAAAATGGCAGCACCAAGATATCACCTCAGCTTGCAGCTGTCACAGGAGCTGTCCATTGTGACAATACTTTTCCTGTCTCAGCCAATTGCCATCACAAGTAGCTGTCCACGATGGAGACACCTTTCCTGCCTTAGTTTATTCCACAGGAATTATTCATGGTGGTATATTTTATTTTCGCCACAGCAAGAGCTGCCCCTCAGGAGCTGTCCACAGCTCCTCCTCCAGACTCCTTCTACCCCACAGCCCTACAGAGAAGGTGCCTCAGCAAAGGCTAGTTGCAGCCTGGAAGGACTTCCCACCCGAAGCCATGGGCCAGTGCAGGGAAAAGGTGTTGAAAATGGCGACCCATACCTGAGCAGGAAAACCCACCATTTCCTGAGCTCCTTGCAAAACCCCACCAATCCCTGAGCAGGAAACCCACCAATCCCTGAACAGCAAAACTCAGCAACCCCTAGGTTTCCTCAAGCTCAGGTCTCAACATCTCACCAATCTCTGCTCTAAAAAGCTCCACCACCCCCTACCCCCCAAAATCCTACATAAGCGCTGCCCTGTTTCCAATTCCTTGTTACCCACTCCCAGGAGCCCGGGGCAGCCATTCCTGAATTCGTCCTTGCACACCCTTGACCCTCCAATAAATCTCCTTCATGAGATTTCCTGCCTGTCATGAAGAAAAATAGCATTGAAGAGGAGATGCAAAGGGAAAGAACAGGGCTGAGACTCTTTAACTCCCAGCTCAGCTGGGGATACCCTTCCCTGGGAGCGACAATGCTTCTGCTGGGGACCTTTCCTCTTGGAGTTATGTGTTTCCAGAACTGCCATGTCTCAGGATGCCCTTCCATTGGGACATTATTCTAACTCAAAGTTGTAAGGTTCCTGAGTGTCCGTGTCTCAGGATACCTTTCATCAGGGCACTGTCCTACGCCAGAGTTGTGTTCCCACCCTGGCTCTGTGCATCAGGATGCCCTTCCACTGGGATACGTTTTTCCTCCAGAGCTGTATGGCTTCTGGGCTTTGAAGTCCCAGGATGCCCTTGTACTCGAATAGACACACTTATACTCCTCATTCCCATGGACAGAAGCCAAGGGTTGGGGAAAGCAAAATAATAGGAAAGGCTTGGGAAGAGTTTGAAAGGAAATCTTCCCATATAGACTATAATACATGAACTCATCCCCAAACCTATTCAAGGGAAATGGACTATTGAAAGCATCATAACCAATAACATGAATTGTGAGTCTTTCCTTTGATCTGGTTTGATTTGTTAGATATTAAAATAATTTCTGTGTGATCACACATCAATTCCAACCTGAGTACATGGGAGGGGAGATAGTAATAATCTCCAAAGGCTCAAATCCCAGACAAGATTGTAAAGAAAACTACAAGAGAGGCAATGGAGTTTGAGCCGTCTACGAACACTATGAATGTTTAGTAAGTTTTAAAGCAAGTATGCTTCATGAGAAATTTTTGTTTGCTATATTTGACAACTCTATTACTGAAGGAATTTTAGAAAATCAAAAACTGCATAGATGAATAGTTTTGTTCTGTGAAAAGTGAAAAGTCCCAAATGAATATATCTGAGAAATACTGGGAAGGTTTTCAAGCCTTCTTTCAAGTCACTCATGTCACAAATAGAGCTGTGAAAGATGGAGATACAGCTGAATGAAGTCAACAGCTAGCTAGGGTGTTCCCTCTCTGCATTGTGCTCTATGATCCATTATTCCCTGTGTCATCCTAGCTTCAAAGGATACTTCAGGGAACCAAAAGGGGAGCAGTACCAATGGACAGGACAGGTTCTGTCAACTATAAGAAGGTCATGGAACCAAAGGGGACATCAGAGATGATCTCTAGCACAGTATTTCCACATAACTGTAGCTATTCTCTGATATAGTTCTTTGTAAGTATTTCACACTAATTGGGAAAGATGAAAACCAGAAAATGGAAGAAATGATTTTTTTTTAATTTTTTAAGTTTCTTACATAAATACAAAAGACTTAAAGTAGTACATTAATTGTGTCTCTTGCTTCTGTCAGCTTAGAGGAAAGGTGTCATTCCCTAATTGCTGGATGACACACATTATCAGAGCATGCCTTATGCCCTACTACCTAATTGCATAAGTCATCCATGGGTGGCTGAAACATCAAATAAATGCAGTGTATTAAAAATCTATAATCAATCCAGTAGGGAAGAACCAGCTGGATAAACCAGCATAGTCTTCAAACAATCACTGTATATGAGCTTGCATGTTCATCCGCCTCCCCATCTCAAAAACTAACACATTGCAGGCTCTCTTGTATATTTAAATCAAGATAAGTGAATTTCCAGTATCCTTTGAGGATGCTGCTGTTGTTTAACTCTGTGATTTCATATTTACACAGCTTCACCATCATATGATCTTCGACCATTTGTAGCATAATTCAGTATGAATACCAAGGAAAATAATAATTTCAGCTACATAATTCTATTTGAGTGAGAAATAAGGAAGGCATTGATTTTCCTGGCCATTTGAAAGTTCTAGCTTTATTCTCAGAGAAAATAAAACAACCAAATATACTACTCCTTTAAAGGAAAACGAAAAAGAATTAAGACAGTCAACAGGACAAAAAAAAAAAAAAATGATGTTTCCAAATGAATTTTCGTTGTAGGAATCTCATATTTTATTTGTTCCAGAAAAAGAATCTTAGAAATATAAACTTTTTTCACATTCACTTACAAAAAGAATATCAAGAAATGACATTCTTACACAGATTGCTGTTTGGACAAATTTGTGTTTTTAGATTAATGTGGAAAATCCCTTACAAAGAGACTTTTAAAAACCAACTCAGAAATGTATTTCCCCTGGAAATGTAGGATTGGACCCAGCCTCCTCTATAATTCCTATACCTATTATGATTCTGTCCTCTATCTACAATCTATAAGCTTACTCCCCAACAATGTGTTCAGCACAGTTACAGACTCACTATTAACTGATGTCAGATGCAGTCTGTATTGGCTCCTAAATCCCCTGGTGACTCCCTCTTATCCCACAGAATAAATCTGATCCTTTTACTTTTTCTCACCTGCTCTCCATTTGCTTAATTCAGTCTCCAGACGGCTTTCTCCCAGATTCTTACACATTCCTTTTCCCAATATTTAAATACAGGGCCATAAGTAAAATGGGCTTTGGCACAAAATCTGAGTTCTGAATCAGAGAATGGCCTCTGAGGATTGAATTTAAAATTGATGGAGAATGACAAGAACTTCTGCAAGAAAATGAGCAAATGTACTCTATTCTGTTTTATAACCAGCATTCAGTTCTGTGTGTTAGCTCTGCAAGCTGGCAGTCCCTCCGCTGATGCTAACAATAATTCTTAAACAGTTCAAGTAAGTTGCACAAGTATCCCTCATTAAATGACACTGTGCTTGTCAAACACCTTCTAGTATGGTTTGCTTCGGCTGGTTTGCATATTGATATATTGGTAATTGCATCATTTCTCTCACTGTAGAATAAAGCAAGTTTGAAGATTCAATTTTTTCCTCTTTTCAATCATCCATACAACCACCCCCCCCATAAAAAAGTGCATGTCATTCACTCGAATTAAGTCACAAAACTGAAGAATTAACATGCTGCGAAGACAGACTGAATACTGGGCATTATTGCACACTGTGAGATTGCTTAAGCATCTCCATAGGAAGAAATTGCTTTTCCATGTCACAGTGTTCCAAGATGGATTTAGGAAGACAAAGCAAGCAATAAGGATGTCCATTGAATGTCATGACTCCTACTATATCAATTAGTTGCTAAGATATAGGACAATTTTTCTCTAGCATCCTTTACCCTTAGTGCTACAAAGGCCACAAAGTTATCAAGCACACAGTACTAGAGTGGCCTGCCAGAGTTCAGCTTCTGCAGGAGGCTCCTAAATGGAAAATTACTCTGATTGTGACAGTCCAATTTCAGATGGCAAGCATCATCGAGACTGAAGCTAGCTGCTGAATCTCAGAGAAAATCCAAGTGTTTATCCCATTCTAAAGATACAATTAGCTATCATTTTTATCGCCACATCTGAAGAGCCTAAATCAGACAAGTCTATGAGTGTTTCTGGCCCTGAAAAGAGGCAATCTCACACTGGGTCTGGTTTCTTTTCCATTCCATTAACTGACTCTTTCAATAGACAACAATTAATCACTCTCCTTTATGTACAAAGACAAAATTACAGCTTTGTAGTCTAAGTCCAATTTGATGAAGAATTTAAGGGTAAAACTTCTCAAAATGTTCAACACCTTCCACATGAATATAAGACCTTGTCAAAGTGTACCGACTAAGCAATTTCTTCCTCCATGAGACTCAGCCATTTCAACACAAAGGAAAATATAGTCATAGCTGGAAGTATCAAATACAAATATTGTTAGTTATTTCATAAAAGACTCATGACAAAAGGGGTGTGTGGTTCAATTGTGCTGCTGTGATAAGGTATGTCTAACCCAAGCATTCTTTCCTTGCTCAGCACCTTTTTGATACTTTGTTTTGGAATTTAGTACAAACAACAAGTGCATTTACTGTTTATGCTCATCTCTTTAGGCTAAGCTTGATTGTATATCAATTGTCCACGATTCATTTATAAATTCATCAGTCAAGTATCATAAAAGAAATTCTAATAATGAATTTAAAATTAGCTGCTGTGTCTTAACAAATGCAATATCTGCATCATTGACTAAAGCAACAAACATCTAATGATGGTGTATGACCCCAGACTTAGAGGTACAAAAAAAGACATGGTGCCTCACCACCAAATATCATGGAGTCTGCTGAAAAGAAGCAGATGAATACTTGAACAACTCTAATACCTTGTAGGATTTGTAAGTAAAATGGTATGAGATTGCTTCCAAAGGAAGGATTCTTTCTAACTGAATCATCAGGAAGGTTGATGAAGAATGCTGAATATGATCTGAATCTTGAGAAATAAGATTTTAACAAAGGAAAAATGACAAGGACATACACATAAATGACAAACAAATGTGGCAGCAAAGATGCACAGAACATGAATATAAATAGTAGGTTTATAGTAGTTAAGTATCCTGGCATACATCAAGAAATTTGGAAAACTTTCAAAGGTAGAACTGTCCCTTTGAGTAGGATACTCAAAGGAGAACTTTGAGTAGGACACTTAAAGGAGAACATCTATTTCTTGTTTAAAGATGATGGAAGAAAAAGTATCCAAAGTGACTTGCCAAGGTGACAGAGATGACAGTGGTTACAGGAAATGGGGATGTGGAAAAGAGTAAGTTGACTTAGGGGCAGTGCACCGGAACCAAAAGGCAGGTAAATTCTAAAGATTACTGAGAGCATCCACCCCAGGAAGGATTTTACTTCCCAGGAATTCTACACTGGCACCACTCCCAGGCCTCACATCTGTGACTTTATCCTCTGTCTTCCATTTGGCACAGAAAGTGGCAGTGTCTCCACTACCTATGATAGTGATGCAACCCCTAGACGTGGCTTTTACCACCTCATTTACTGAGTTACACAGTATCTCATCTCGTCTTTATTCTATGCCTTTATTCTTCAAGATTCCATTTAAATTCCTTAGTGAATAAAACCCTTGTGCAGTCTAGAGTGCATCTATTTATATTCTGCCTGTAAAGGGAAGTGAGCTGTACAATCTTAGTTCTCTTTGATGTAGCCTCTGTCTAACTTTGTCACTGTTCACGACTGTTCATTGCACCATTCATGAAACCATGATGACATTGCAGCTGTAGGTTTGAAGAAGTAGATGATCTATTAAACAATAAAAATGTCTACTTGGAAAACAAAGCAAGCAAGCAAAAACAAACAAACAAACAAACAAAGATAAAAGTGGTATCTACTTTTAACCAAAAGTGAGCTCAAATGACCTACCATCCAAACAAGTTTCCTTTTACATGCCTCTTGATAATAATGAGAACTGAATTTTTCAGCCAGGAAGTATGACCTCATATCCATAACCCTAGAACCAGGAGAAAGGCAAGAAAGAAAGAAAGAAAGAAAGGAAGGAAGGAAGGAAGGAAGGAAGGAAGGAAAGAAAGAAAGAAAGAAAGAAAGAAAGAAAGAAAGAAAGAAAGAAAGATTGGTTGAAGTATTTCTCCAGTCATCTGCTGAGGAGACTGGGAACATGAACCAGAATGATGATGCCTTGCAAAGAAGGGAAGAAATAGATTAGAAAATTGTTTCCGTTATGCCCAGATCATGAGGCCCACCACAGATCAACAGAGACCACCAGGAATTCAACTCATATGCAAAAGTAAGGAATCTTTATTCAACCTTGAGCTTGGACTCTCCAATGAAGTGGATGGATATCGAAAGTCATGAGCTGGTGAAGCCTTGACTTTTTATCACAGTTACAGCAGGATGAAGGACTTTCCAACTTGGCGGTTACATAATTGGTTGACATTTGAAAATTGCACATTGGCACATTTCTATTGGCTAGTAATAAGTTCAGATTCGTACAAAAAATAGATGCTAACTTAAGCAATCTATTTTAAGACATTTGGATCATTAGGTACTTTCTTCCTAAGAGCTGATTGGCTGTTAGTACAAGTGGAGTGGCTGTTTGTTAGGGGAATTGTAGATATTGCTATGGGTGTCTTGGTTCCTTGAACAAGTTGGGGTTTCTCTGGTAATGGTAACTGAGTTCAAAGGACAAGTTAAACATAAAATGGAGTCCAAATGTGAAATGAGGTTTGTAATTGTGGGGCCGTGAAAGGCAGTCTGTTTTCTAGAAGAGCCAAGGTTTAAACCCACTAGGGGTAACATAGCCCCTTCCTGAGGTCACAGGGGTACAGTCTCACCCAAGCCACTCTCCACAATGACAATAAATGTTCTGAATACCTGGACTGTCTGTCTTCATCCGCCATGGAAAATAATGGAACCGGCCTTCGCTTAAAGAGCTGCCCATCTAGCTTCCCCCAGAAAGTGTCCCCGTGTTCCCTACCATGGCAGTCATACACCCAACCAATGCAGCTAGCAGGTGCCCAAGCAGCGAACCATGGTCTTCCCGGGGGATCTGGCTGCGTTCCTTTCCTTCTCCACTTCTCCCCCTTCATGGGCCCACATGCGGACTCCCACTTAATTCTCAGCTCTTCCACAGCATCCAGCAGCATCTGCAGTGCCCAAGAGCATGGGAACCCATTGGAGCTTGTTCCCTATGATCCCCGGGGCTCAGACAAGTGGACTTCACTCTACCGAGCAGTTTGATCCAACATGTAATGTTAAGCAGGGCCCTTCTGTTTCAAGGATGAAATTCTTTGGTGATAAAAGAAGCATTAAAGACTATCTTCAAGCTTTAGAGACAGAAGAGAACAGATTACTCAATTACTCAAATTCAGACAGTGACAGGAGAATGAAGATAAGATGTAAAGGGTTGAAAAATCTACTTTGGTTTCTCCAGTTTTTCAGAATGATGCTCAGTTACTCTACTGAAGTCTGTACTCCCAGTTTCTGGCCTGTTGAGTATACATAGAAAAGTTAGAGGCCAACATATTAACTGTATTAATGGTTGGTAAAGAACAATGGCAAAAAATGACCTTTAGAACTTGATTCTTGAAATCTTATTTTAGTTATCAGTCATATTGGAGAGTCTGGAAAACATTACAAACTGTGCATAGACTTCCCAGGCTACATAACAGTAGTTGGGTAAATACTCAGGCATGAAGAGAAAAAAAGAATGGTAGGCATATTCCTCCAAAACAAAGAGGCCTTGTCCTAGGTACATGATGAAGACCAGGTACAGAGGAACCTCTCTATAATATCACAAGCAAAGGAAGTAGAGGAAGGCTCTTGTCTGATTTGTTATTTTGGGAAGAACAGTGCAATTCCTCTAATACATAATAAGCCTCAGACCAAGTGGAGGAAACAATAGTCTTCCCTTCAAGAAAATAGAGAAAAGGAGTTCTCAGGATGTTCCTTCATAAGTCAAACTTACAGCTGAGTAAAAAGAAAGACCTCCTTTTTGTGTGTATGAGTAGTTTCACCTACATGTATGTTTGTGTATCACATTCATGCCTTGTGCCAGAGAAGAAGAGGATGTCAGATTCTCATGACCTGGAGTTAGCACTGGTTGTTAATCTCTGTGTGAGTGCTAGGATTTGAGCTCTGAGTTGTCTGAACACCCATTGCTCTTAAGCACGTACTCAGCTCTCCAACCTGGCAGACTTCCCTCTGGTTGCCTAAGTCAGAAAACTGAGGGTCACCTTCTCTGAAAACAGTCCCTTTTCTACCAGTGGTGAAGTAATTTGTAGTTGAACAATTCTAATTCAATGCAACACATCAATGTTTCCACTGGCTGTCCCTCCCTGTTCCATTCATCCTGTCCCCTAGATCTGAACAGTAGACTCTCCTGGATACCCTTATCTCTTACTCCCAGATACTCCACTTTCTTTCTCACAGTGCTGAAAGATTGTAAAATGCAAAGCAATCACACTGTCTTCCCCACGTACAGCCCTTTTGGTATTCCCAGACACTTCCAAGATAACATCCAAACATTTGCCAGCACTATACTTACAAAACCATTTATTGACAAATCTTTCTATCCCACTAAAATCTGAATTATTTTAGTGGAGACCAGTTCTTTTTTCTGCATTAACATTCATCTGTACTCCTGTATTGTCATTCACTGCATTCCATTTCTATGTTGTCAAAGACAGCAATGTATTTGTGTATCCAAAATTGTATTTGAGATGCACAAACTGCATTCACATATGAGCCTGTGTATTTGACTAATTCTTGTATGCCATCTGAGCTCTACTAGTCTCTGCCTAACAAGTTCTAATTCCAGGCACAACAAGAGATAAGCAGGTAGAGATAAGTCGTCTCTTCTCTCTTCTTATGTTTACACTTTTCAGCTTTCTATTTCTTTAATTCACTTAGGTATATTTCTGATACACTATCTATATTTCAAAATGTCAGCATTTGCCCCACCAAATAACTTTTCTTATTCCTAATCCTTTCTTGTTCTCATAACACTGGACCCAGATCTTCTCCTGGCATCTGTGCATATTTTGAACACTAGGATCATCAAACTTCTTTTTAATGGTTATTTTTCCCCATTGGCTGCAAAATGCCTCAACTTGCCATCTCTGAATGGCATATGCAATGATTTAATAAATGAGGAAGGAAGGGATTCTTTTACATGTTGTGGTTTTTCTTTTCTTTCCTTTTTTTCAGCATCTTACTTTGTGCCCCAATATGTCCTAAATTATATAGCTCAGATTGCTCTCAGATTTATTTCCTGGATGTTAGATTTATAGGCATGAGACAACGTGCTTGGCTAGCTAGTCTAACAGAAAATTCATCAAGAAAGACCAATAGCTCTATACCAAAGAGAAGACGGAAACTTGATTATGTATTCCCTGTCTCCCTGCTAATTACTTTGCTTTAACAGACCTTCAGAAACAATTCAATAACTAGAGGGTGCATTTTTAATTGCATTTTAAGTTATTAGGAGACAGCAGAAACAAATCTTTTAGGAAACCCCATTTTTTATTAAATATTTAGTTTTCTTCACTTTGGCTTAAAGCTTGCAAATGCCTGTAAGTAAAGGGGTGAAAGTTCACTATTTTATTAGAAGCTTCACTCTGCAAAGTAAACAAAGTTGAATTAGATTTCATTTAGACAATACTTGATACTTTCTACATTACCAGTATAGTATCATGTGCCCTTTCTTATTAGGAAGCTGCATTTTAACGCCATGGTCTCAATCAGGAAACCATGGGTATTCTGTTGTGTTTTGTTGCTTTTTTAAGGAAATGTAGAACATGAGGTGTGCTATCAACCACCCTCTAAGAGCAGCAAGGCCAGAGGTTCATCAAACTCCAAGAAGTTAAGAAAGTCTTGTGTCAGAGCTTGTAAAGCACAGAGGTTGGGACTGAAAGTCCACAAAATTTAACTCTAGGTTTCTCAGAGATTTATACCATGGTGTCCCCACCGTTGTGGGTCCTAATTACCATGGTAGCATAGACAAGCAATCTAATAACCCACAACAGCTATGAATATAATCATTTATACTGATACTTCAAGAGTTCTGAGGCAAAATAGAATTTTCTGTCTTAATAGTAAGGCAGTCTGCCTGCAGTTCTACCCACTTCAAAGCACCAACTAGCTACAAAAGCCAGTTGTACAACAGCATCCTTAGGGAAGTAGAGAAGCTCTCATCTTTACAGACCTAGCACTGTGTCCATCCAGGAAATTAGATGCTATCAGAAGCTTGATGAACTTCTGATTCTTTTCCAGTGTGAGAAAATTACACTGGGCTTCAAAATGGATCTTCACTTCTAGAGCTTATCTACTAAGGTTTGGAAGCTGTGAGTAAGGCCTATCTGGTTAGCCATTTGGAAAGAAAGCAACTTACATGTTGTCCATGCCAAACATGTAAGAATCTTGCCAAAAGACAGCCATAGTGCATCATTCATGGGAGAAGAATACATTCAATAGTTCACTATGATGCAGAACTATTCTAAGTTAGAATATTTCCTCTCTGCCCCTCAGCTTGAATGAGAAATATTTCCCATAGGCTTATGCATCCAAACACTTGATTTCCAGTTGGTAGCACCATTCCTAAAGGTGATGGAACCTTTAGGAAGTAGATTCTTGTTGAAATAACTATATCACTGGAGTTAGGTCTTGATGATTTATAGCCTTGCCTCACTTCCTGCTTTTATGCTTCCTGTGTGTGGATGAAATGTGATCAGCCAGCATCCTTCTCTTGCCACCATGATTTCCCTGGCTGTTTCCATGCCTCCCTCCCCTGCCATGGTAGACTCTAAGCCTCTGAGGGGGGGGGGGGTAGAGAGCGGGAGAGAAGGGGAAGGGGAACAGGAAGAGGAAAAGGAAGGAAAGGAAACAAAAAGGAAAACTTTCTTCTTTGCCTTGCTTTTGGCCACACAGCAACAAAATGTAATAATACAGCTCAATGGAGTCAAGATAAATAATTGTGAGTAGGAAAATTAGATACAAAGAAGTGAGGCACTTCAGTTGTTTGTTTTGTCTTGTTTTAATTATGTGTGACTTAGTCTAAGTGTTGGGATGTCAAGCATTTGTATACACCAAAATGATTCAGTGGACACATTGCAACACTTCTGCTTTAGTTTGTTTAATAGTTTTTATTTGACAACCCTTCAATCTAATGGAGATCTAAAATAGTAAAAAGAAACCAACATTGCTGCATTGCTGCCAGGGTCAGAGAGAAACAGGTTTCTACGGTGTCTTACTAAAATCCATATGAGCATTGCTCTGTTCTGCATGCATGGTCTTCCTCAGTGTACACTGGGGTCTCCAGGCAGAAAAAAAGAAGTGATGCCATTTGGCCCAGCATTTGCACCTCATTGTATGGCTCTTCTCTGTTTGGTTTGCTTGCTTGTTTATTTTCTTCTCGAAGCTCTAATATGGGCTCTGTTACTCTGGAAGGTCCATGTGTCTTCACTAGTGATAGGTGAAAGTGTTCAACTTTATAACAATTGAAGATGAACTTTCCATTTTTCTGGTAACACCAGCAATTACGTTTTGTTAAAACCAGTACAATTCTTCTGACAACACTTAAATGCTGTTTGTAGCATTTCACCCTAGTCCATACTTCACCACCCACCCACAACACTTTTCTGAGTAGTCCTTGTATGAAAGTGCTTTTAAGTTAGTTTTCTCTGTTTTCTGTACTGGTTCTATAAGTTTGCCATTCAAATGCATTAAGCTGGTCATCAAAATAAAAATAAATGTAAAGGTCCTTCAAAAATTCTTACAGGAATCAACAAGAAAACATAAACCCATTAGAGTTAATTTATAGAAGTTAAAGCTAGAGGAAGAAATTGGGTGATGGAAGGTATCATTTATTAAGATCAATTTAGAGTGCTATGGAGAAGCAAACTGCAAGGAAGCGAGAAGCTTTGGTTGTGCTGTTACATGCCTGACCCTTTAGAGAACAACACAGAACGTAGACGAGGGTTCCACATGGAGCCAACACCTTTGTTCAGTATCTTTGTTGTCTTTCTCTTGTCCATTCTTGTTTTTACAATAAGCTTATTTTAATGGGGCTTCTCTCTCATTCAGCTAATGAATGTTTACTTCATTGCCTTTTGAGGAACACAACAGACAACACATGGTTTGTCAGGCACATTCATCGAAAGAAAAACTAATCGCAGATGAAAGTATGCTAACTGAAACCTGAAGAAAGAGGGGGAAAGAAAGCATAATTGAATTTAAGGGTGTGGTTTTCTAAAGATTGCAAGGGAGTTCCCATTAAATTGAGCTAATCCAGGTTCAGAAAGCAGTTGGGGGAGGCAGAAGAACAGGGCCAATATGAGTCAGAGAACAAGGAGAGGATGCTATCCAGTCTAATGTCTAACAGCAACTGCAAGGATCATCTCTGAGGTGCTCACACACATGTCAGTACAGTTTGCTGTGAGTCACAACAGAAGACACTGGAGGTGAGGCTGGAAATTTCCAAGGCGCTATCAGGAAATGTGACAGGGCGAGCCAAAGAGTTCATATTGTACTCTGAGGCCTGTGTGCGTGCTGCACTGAAAGCTTTTAACCAAGAAATCCCGTGATGCACGTTTTAGAAAGAATACAGGTTTTTAGGAAAGGAAAAGCAAAGCTACAGAGAGTTCAGAATGTTTCTGATATGAGGTCAGAGGCCTAAGCCAGAAGACACATTTCATGTGGATAAACTGACACAGAGCTAGGAGGCCAAAGGTACTTGGTACAATGGTTATGCGGACAAGAACCGGGCAAAATTGCTCTCTAGGTTCCTCATCTTTTATATTCTGGCCTTTCAGCTCATGATCTGGGGAACCTACTTGCTATAGTAATGTAAGCATCTTAAAGTCACCTATCACAGCTGCCCATCTAACTATCTACATTAATGGTTCAAGACTGCTGATGGAAAAAAAGATGAAACGCCCTGTCCAGTTAGTAGTGTATTTTTCTTGTTCTATAAAAAATAGGATGTTCAACATTTTACCTAGTGGAAAAAATAAAAATACCTGTACACATTAGAACAATGACTAAAACTTGCGAGACTATTTCCCATACCCATTACAATTCACTTACAAAATACAGAAGGCCCCAGTGTACCTGATGTGTTTCTGCATTGTGTGCCAATTCTGCTCAAATCCAAGGAAGCTTCTATACTGATTATCTCAAAGGTTCACACCCCACGATTCTCCTCTGAATATACAAAGGAAGCATCTCACACCTAATCGTAAGCCTGGAGGAGTTTATTCCTCCCCAAATCTGAGAACACATCCATGCCTCTTTCACATCTGCATGAAATCGGCAAGACACTTCTGATTTCTGTTAAGAGACTTCTCCGCAGAAGATGAATGGTAGCTAATTTCAGAATGTTTCCAGGATCTTCCAGTCTTTGTTTTTTACTGCATCAACCACTGAGACCAAGAAAAAAATATGAAGAAAATAGTTTGTGCCCTAAGGAAACAAAGAGGAACGACAATGAAAATCTAAACATACCACCCTGAGAGTCTCTGTGAAGAAGTAGCACAGACTTTCAAGGAGATGTAGATGCCACGGGGTACTAAAAATATCAATTATATAACGTGAAGGGAAAAGAGGCAAGGGAGTTGTTCATAAGGAAAAATCTCCCCCAAGTCCCACATAACAAGCCAACTCACAGGGTACTCCAGAGAACTTTATTTTTTTACTGCTTCTCTGAATGGTCAAATGTATAAATCCAGTAAATGTATGTTGATAGGTTTGAGTCTGAAAAAAGCAATACCCTTCCATTATTACCTTTGGATATAGCCCAGCAAATATATAGCCATACCAGAAAACTCTCCAATAAGTATGGAGGGAACAACACAAGAAACACAAAGAGTGGATTAAAAACTCACTCATGTTCACTGGAAAACAACGTGTAAAAAAGAAATCACCTGAATTATTTTAGGTGAAACTTAAAAAACAATACTGCTTTGTAGTTTCATAGATTTATTTTTTTAATTTCATATATGTGCACTGCATTTTTATGATTCTGCCGTTCCAATTTGTTCAATGTACCCTCTCTCCCATTCAAACCCATAGCCTCTTTTTCATAGTTACTGTTACACATATATGAATAAATATATAAATGCGGGCTTCTGAGTCTATTTAGCTTTACTCACATGTACATGTTTTCACAATTGACTGGGGACCCCACCGCTAGGAGAAGAGCTACATGTAATTAATGATTCCCAAGGAAAGAGAATCAGTCTTGCCCAGGGATGAGTCCTCTAATTAGTGTGACACGTTTATATAATAAACTTGTCATATCTCTCATTCCTCTCTCTCTTGTCCCTTCATGTCCCTTCTTCTCTATTGGACACTTTCTTCTTAGTAAGTTCCCTTCCATATTTGCTACTTTGTTATTGTGATAGAATACCCTAGAGGAAGCAACTTCAAGAAGAAAGGATTTATTTTGCCTCACAATCTACAGAATCATGGTCCATCATGCAGGGAAGCCATAACACTAGACAGGGTAGTCAAATGCCTGCCATTACAAGGTAACGCCTAGCTTTACAAAATTATAAAATGAACTGCCTTGGTTTACCTACTCCTCAGTCTACAATCCTCTTATTATGGGGTGGAGGTCAGTCATATTTCTCAGAGGGGAAAATAATCTTGAATGCATATAAAATGAAACCATTAGTGTCCTTGTAAAAAAGACACAGAGAGGAACTGGAGGACAAATATGACCATGGAGGCAGAAGGTTGAAATAATTCAGATAGCAGCCAAGGAGAGCCAGACTCAACAGAAGTAGGAAGAGATAAAAGGTCTCCAACAAAGACTTACACCTTGATCTCTGCCCAGTGGTGGTGATTGGAGCCCTGACCTTCAGAACTTCAAGTGAGTGATTTTGTCATTGGAAGCTACCTGAAGCTCCTGCAGATGTGTTGGGTATGAAAAAGAGAAATGTCTCTTACTTGCTTATTTTGCTCAACTCTGCAGTTCTATACAATGTGCTCAGGGCCTGAGGCACATAACCCCATAAAGGCAGCATAGCTTTAATTGCTTTAACCCAACGAGTTGAACCAAGTCTCCTGAGAACCTTCACAATGGAGGAAATTCAAATTTGTGTAGAATCAGCTCATCTGAACCTACAGAGACTAAGGTAAAAGGAGGATAAGAGACTATGTCCTTTTCAATGCAAATTAGGCTACCTGTTACAGCTGAGAATGTTTGTCAGCACTTTGGCTCCTATGACTCAAGAGGAAAGTCAGAAATCAGTCTGTAACCATAGAGTCACAGGAAGGCTCCTGGAAAGGGACACTCCTTCCTCAAGCCCAACATTCATAAACAAAGTGACTTTGGGCAAATTGCTAGCCTACTTACTACACAACAATGTCATAGGGCAGCTTTGCAATTAATTTATAAATGCCCTTTGGCCCACAGAAAATCCATTCAGCCTGTGAGATTTGCATCTCCCAGAGCTACTGATTTGCATAGCATGCAACTCTGCCAAAGAAGAAAGCATCTGGCTGCAGTGAGTTCACAAGAAGAGTGCTCAACCAAACACAGATTCCCTGGAAGACCAAACCAAACTGAAAAGAGAAGCAAGCCAATTACAGCTTTTTTCATCCTACTGAACAAATCCTGTTTGCCCCACCCCGCCCCTCCTTAGCACACAGGTATATTGGCAAGCATTTATTTCTTTGGACACTGTGAGATTGTGGGCAAGGTGTGTTCAGATGCCTTAGGAAAAGGGCACTATGTAAATCTAGGGCACTATTATGTGAAGGAGACAGAGCCTTTATCTCCCAGTCTTAATAAAAAACTAGGCATAAGGCCTATCTTACTTCTAGATCAGACACCAAATTGACCCCTCTGGGAGCTCTGAGAGTCTCATCTCGCTGCTGCCTTCTACAGCAGTGCAATAAGGGAACATTCACGGAGGATTAACTAAAGTTCACATACTGCCTCAGAGAGAAAAGTCTTGATTTAAATGCTGAAAATTTATATTAATGGAATGGAAAGATGAGAGAATGGCGCTGAGAGTGGGAATTTACAGAAAGTCATAATGAGGCATTCAAACTGAAGCAGGTCTGTGGGAAAAATGGGAGATCAAACACAAAGCTAGAGTAAGGAGTCAGAAAGGGAGGAGGGAGTGAGGAAAGGAGAGAGAGAGAGAGAGAGAGAGAGAGAGAGAGAGAGAGGGAGTGCTTCTTCCTCAACCTGTCATGGGTCTTGATTTTTCAATTCTAGAAGAGATGATGCATTAAGCAACAAACAATTATTCAAAATACAAAGAAAAGAAAAAGTAACAAAAGAATCTAGAGAATGGGAGAACCAAAGAATGAAAGGTTAACAGGGAAGAGGAATATGATAGACCTATAATAGGAGCTATAAGAACAGGGCCTATTTATTGATAATAGCCAGAAGCTGGAAACAACCCAGATGTCTCTCAACAGAATACATACAGAAAAGGTGATACATTTACAAAATGGAGTATTACTCAGACATTAAAAACCGACTTCAAGAAATTTGTAGACAAATGGATGGAACTAGAAAATATCATCCTGAGTGAGATAACCCAGACACAAAAGCACACACATTGTATTTACTCGCTGATAAGTGCATATTAGCCCCAAAGCTCAGAAAACCCAAGATACAACCCACAAACCCTATGGAGCTTAAGAAAAAGGAAGACCAAATGGTGGATGGGTTTATTCCTACTTAGAAGGAGGTACAAAATAATCACAGGAGGTAGAGGGAAGGAGGGGACCTGGAAGGGAGCGAGGAGGGGGAGTGAAATGGGAGGCAAGATCAGGTATCAGAAGAGACAGGGAAGAAGTACAGAGGGTCAGGAAAATGAAAAAAATATGTAGTGGTGGGGTTGGGGAACTGGGAGTAGCCACTAGGAAGTCCCAGAGGCCAGGGAACCAAGAGGTTCCCAGGACTCAACAAAGATGACATTAGCCAAAATACCCAACAAAGGGGAGAAAGAACCTGTAGAGACCACCTCCAGTAGATAGGCATAGCCCTCAGTTGAGGGATGGGGACACCCTCTCATCTCAAAATTTTTAACCCAGAATTGTCCTGGTCTAAAGGAAACACAGAGGCAAAAAAATGGCGCAAAAACTGAAGGAAAGGCCATCCAGAAACTGCTCCACCTAGGGATCCATCCCATCTGCATCGCTACTCTATTGCTGATCCCAAGAATCAGAATTGAAGCCATTGCTGACAAGAGCCTAGTACATCTGTCCCCTGAGGGCTCTGACAGCACCTGACTAATATAGTTGAGGATACTCACAGACACTCTTCAGACTGAGCACAGGGACCCCAAAGGAAGAGTTAGAGGAGGAACTGAAGGAGCTGAAGGGTTTTGCAACTACATAGGAAGAAAAACAATATCAAATAACTAGGCCCCCCTCCCAGAACTCCCAGGGACTAAACCACCAACCAAAGAGTATACATGGAAGGATCCATGGCTCTAGCTACATATGTAGCAGAGGGTTGCCTTATCTGACATCAGTGGGAGGGGGGACCTTGATCCTGTGGAAGCATAGGGGGATGCTAGAGCGGTGAAGTGGGAGTGGTTGGGTGGGTGGAGGAGCACCCTCATAAAGGCAATGGGGTTGAGGGATGGGATGGGAGGGAAGGGTTGCAGAGGGGAAACCAGGAAGGGGGCAACATTTGAAATGTAAATAAATAAAATAATCAGTAAAAAAAAAAAAAGGGCTGAGGGACTGAGGGACTGCCAGGAGGTAAGAGGCTGTCTGCTTCCACCTGCGGTGGGAGACCTCTGCCTGGGCCACCAGACCTCCTTTGCCCACAGGCTCAAGGAAAAAGCAACCTGCCCACTTGTGAGGAAAAGCCAGCAGAAACAGGGCTCCAGACTCAGGGACTGAGGAATAGCCAGGAAAGAGAACTGGTCTCCAAGGAACACTGACACCTGGGCCTGTAGGAAAGATAAGCCACAGTCAGAGAGAGAAAGACCAGCTAACACCAAAGATAACCAGATGGCAAAAGGCAAGGGCAAGAACACAGGAAACAGAAACAAAGACTACTTGGCTTCATCAGAACCCAGCTCTCCCACCACAGCCAGCCCTGGATACCCCAACACATCAGAAAAGGAAGACTCAGACTTAAAATCACTTATCAAGAGGATGATAGAAGACTTTAAGAAGGAAATATATAACGCCCTTAAAGAAATACAAGAGAACACAGGTAAACAACTGGAAACCCTTAAAGAAGACACACAGAAATCCCTTGCAGAATTACAGGAAAACGCAATCAATCAAATGAACAAAACCATTCAGGAATTAAAAACAGAAATAGAAACAATAAAGAAATCACAAAGGGAGACAACCATGGAGTTAGAGAACATAGGAAAGAAATCAGGAGTCATAGATGCAAGCATCACCAACAGAATACAAGAGATGGAAGAGAGAATCTCAGGTGCAGAAGATACCATAGAAAACATGGACACAACAATCAAAGAAAACACAAAATGCAAAAAGCTCCTAACCCAAAACATCCAAGATGTCCAGGATGCAATGAGAAGACAGAACCTGAGGATAATAGGCATAAAAGAGAGTGAAGATTCCCAACTTAAAGGTCCAGTAAATATCTTTAACAAAATTATAGAAGAAAATTTCCCTAACCTGAAGAAAGAGATGAACATAAATAAACAAGAAGCCTACAGAACGCCAAATAGACTGGACCAGAAAAGAAATTCCTCCTATCACATTATAGTCAAAACACCAAATACACAAAACAAGGAAAGAATATTAAAAGCAGTAAGGGAAAAAGGGCAAGTAACATATAAAGGCAAACCTATCAGAATTAAACTAGACTTCTCACCAGAGACTATGAAAGCTAGAAGATTGTGGGCAGATTGCATACAGACTCTAAGAGAACACAAATGCCAGCCCAGGCTGCTATACCCAGCAAAACTCTCAATAATCATAGATGGTGAAACCAAAATATTCTATAACAAATCCAAATTTGCACAGTATGTTTCCACAAACCCAGCCCTACAAAGAATAATACATGGAAAACACCAACTCAAGGAGGGAAACTCCACACAAGGAAAAGCAGGAAAGTAATCTTCCAACAAACCCAAAAGAAGATAACCACATAAACAACATCAAAAATAACAGGAAACAACAATCACTATTCTTTAATATCTCTTAACATCAGTGGTCTCAATTCCCCAATAAAAAGGCATAGACTGACAGACTGGATCCATAAACAGGACCCAGCATTCTGCTGCATCCAGGAAATGCAGCTCCATGGTAATGACAAACACTACCTCAGAGTAAAGGGCTGGAAAACAATTTTCCAGGCAAATGGCCCCAAGAAACAGGGTGGAGTAGCCATTCTAATTTGGATAAAATTGACTTTCAACCAAAAGTCATCAAAAATGATAAGGAAGGACACTTCATATTCATGAAATGAAAAATCTACCAAGAAGAACTCTCAACTCTGAATATCTATGCCCCAAATGCAAGAGCTCCCACATTCATAAAAGATACTCTACTAAAGCTCAAAGCACATATTGCATCTCACACAATAATAGTGAGAGACTTCAACACCCCACTATCAACAATGGACAGATCTTGGAAACATAAACTAAACAGAGACACAGTGAAACTAACACATGCTATGAACCAAATGGTTTAACAGATATCTATAGAACATTTCATCCTACATCAAAAGAATATACCTTCTTCTCAGCACCTTATGGTACCTTCTCCAAAATTGATCATATAATTGCTCACAAAACAAACCTCAACATATATAAGAAAATTGAAATAATCCCATGTCTCCTATCAGATCACTACGGATTAAGGTTGGTCTTCAAATGCAACAACAACAACACAAACCACACATACACATGGAAACTGAACAATGCTCTGCTCAATGATAACATGGTCAAGGAAGAAATAAAGAAGGAAATTAAAGACTTCCTAGAATTTAATGAAAATGAAAGTACAACTTACCCAATCCTATGGGACACAATGAAAGCAGTGTTAAGAGGAAAACTCATAGCTCTGAATGCCTCCAAAATGAAACTGGAGAGAACATATACTAACAGTCTAACAGCACACCTGAAAGTTCTAGAACAAGAAGAAGCTAATACACCCAAGAGGAGTAGAAGGCAGGAAATAATCAAATTAAGGGCTGAAATCACCCAAGTGGAAACTAAAAGAACTATACAAAGAATCAATAAAACAGGAGCTGGTTCTTTGAGAAAATCAACAAGATAGATAAACCTTTAGCCAGAATAACCAGAGGGCACAGAAACAGTGTGCAAATTAATAAAATTAGAGATGAAAATGGAGCTATAACAACAGACTCTGAGGAAATTAAAAATATTATCAAATCCAACTACAAACGCCTATACGCAACAAAATTGGAAAATTGGAAAATCTGGAGGAAACAGACAAGTTTCTAGACAGATACCAATTACCAAAGTTAAATCAGGATCAGATAAACCATCTAAACAGTCCCATAACCCCTAAAGAAATAGAAGCAGTAATTAAAAGTCTCCTAACCAAAAGGAGCCCAAGACCAGATGGGTTCAGTACAGAATTCTATCATACCTTCAAAGAAGACCTAATACCAATACTCTTCAAACTATTCCACAAAATAGAAACAGAAGGAACACTACCCAATTCATTCTGTGAGGCCACAGTTACACTGATACTAAAACCTCACAAAGACCCAACAATAAAAGAAAACTTCAGACCAATTTCCCTTATGAATATCGATGCAAAAATACTCAATAAAATTCTTGCAAACCGAATCTAAGAACACATCACAACGATCATTCACCATGATCAAGTAGGCTTCATCCCAGGGATGCAGGGATGATTCAATACCATCAATGTAATCCACTACATAAACAAACTCAAAGAAAAAAACCACATGGTCATTTCATTAGATGCTGAAAAAGCATTTGACAAAGTTCAACATCCCTTCATGATAAAAGTTTTGGAAAGATCAGGAATTCAAGGAGCATACCTAAACATAGTAAAAGCAATATGGAGCAAACCAATAGCCAACATCAAATTAAATGGAGAGAAACTTGAAGCAATCACACTTAAATCAGGGACTAGGCAAAGCTGCCCTCTCTCTCCCTATCTATTCAATATAGTACTTGAAGTTCTAGCTAAAGCAATCAGACAACAAAAGGAGGTCAAAGGGATACAAATTGGAAAGGAAGAAATCAAAATAGCACTATTTGCACATGATATGATGGTATACTTAAGTGACCCAAAAAACTCCACCAGAGATCTGCTACAACTGATAAACACCTTCAGCAAAGTGGCTGGATACAAAATTAACGCAAGCAAATCAGTAGCTTTCCTATACTCAAAGGATAAACAGGCTGAGAAAGAAATTAAGGAAATGACACCCTTCACAATTGTCACAAACAATATAAAATATCTAGGGAAATACAAATCTAAACAACCCTGAGATTTCACCTCACACCAGTCAGAATGGCTAAGATCAAAAACTCAGGTGACAGCAGATGTTGGTGAGGATGTGGAGAAAGAGGAACACTCCTCCATTGCTGGTGGGAATGCAAGTTGATACAACCTCTCTGGAAATCATTTTCGCAGACCCTCAGAAAAATGAACATAATACTACCCGAGAACCCAGCTATTCCACTCCTGGGCATATACCCAGAAGATGCTCCAACATGTAATAAAGACACATGTTCCACTATGTTTGTAGCAGCCATATTTATAATAGCCAGAAGCTGGAAACAACCCAGATGTCCCTCCACAGAGGAATGGATACAGAAAATGTGGTACATTTACACAATGGAACACTACTCAGCAATTAAAAACAATGACTTCATGAAATTCACAGGCAAATGGATGGAACTTGAAAATATCATCCTGAGTGAGTTAACACAATCACAAAAGAATGAACATTGTATGTACTCACTGTTAAGTGGTTATTAGCCCAAGAGTTTGAAATATCCAAGAGTCACTTCACAGCAATATTAGGGCAGAGTGGGAGGTCCCAGATGGAGGACTTGGAGAAAGGACTGAAGGAGCTGAGGGAGTTTGCATCCCCAGGAAGGTAGCAACAGTGGCAACTGGCCTGACCCCGTGATACTCCTGGAGACTGATCCATCAACCAAAGAATACACATGGAGGGACCCATGGTGCAGGCCACAAATATGGCAGAGGAGGGTCTTGTTAGACATCGGGGGGTGGGCGGGAGGAGAAGCCCTTGGGCCTGAGGGTATTAGATCCCCCACTATAGGAGAATGCCAAGGAGGGAAGATGAGAGTGTGTGGGTGGGTGGGTGGGGGAATACCCCAACAGAGGCAGGGGAGCAGGGAGGAAATGGGGAGGTTCCAAAGGGGAGATCTGGAAAGGGGAAAACATTTGAAATGTAAATAAAGTAGAAAAAAGTAAATTAAAAAAATAAAATAAAATAAAAAAAGGGCTGTTGCCTAAGTTGTGGTGTATGTGTGTGTGTGTGTGTTTTACTGTAAGAAACTATTCATGTGTGTTTGAGGGTCAGAGGTCAACCTTGTCTGTCATTATTCTCCAGGAGCCACCCATTTCTTTACTTTTTCTTGAGATAGGGTTTATTTCTAGGACCAGGGCTTCATCATGGACCAGTGAGCTTCATGAAGTGTCTTGTCTTTGTGTCCACAGTGCTGCGTAATAAAAGCACCATTAGATGGAACAATTTTTAATCTTCATAGTGGGGCTTGAACTCAGGACCTCATGCATATTTGGAAACACTTTCCTGTTGTAGATACTGTCCATCCTTGTTGCTTGATTTCATGAAATCAGAACCACTCCAGTCCATTGCTTTCTGTTCCTAAAATAACAATAACTAATAATAATAACAATAATAATCATTTGCACAAATCCGGTAGATATAGTTCCGTTTCTTGGCATGTAGCATACGGTGAAAAGAAACGTTTTGTAATCATATTCAGAGCTTCTAATATAAAATACATTGACCACCAAAGCTGTATTTGCATACAAAAAAGCAATTTGGCAGAGTGTAGTTGATAAGTTGAACATAATTAAATTGATTTCCATGCTGCTATAATCAAGCAAATGGATAGTTCTTTGTTTATCAATTTGCTTGTTTTTAACTTTTAATCATATAAACTTTACATCAACCCAGCAGCTGACAAGAGGGCCTACAAAGGATGAACATTTTAAAATTTACCCAGATTGCTAAGGGCAAAGATATTACAACTTGTTTTGATGTTAAACATGGATAATTCCAAAAGCCATCTTGTGCTTGTATAAAAAGCCTTGGCCAGAATCCATCAGATAATAATTGCATCTCTCTTTGTGATGGGAAGGAAAAGAGGAGAGTAGAAAGAGAAAGCGATCAAGGTTCTGTGTTGTCCACACTCCACATGAAAGGCACAATTTGCCCAGCTCAGTGTGAGCTGACTTCAGTTCACGGCCATTCTGCCAAGCTCTCCTTCTTAGGAAGTTCTCAGTTTACTTCCCTGTTCCTAATATATAACAAAGCCATTCTGTCTGAGTCACAGTTTGCTTTATAAACATCTTCTTTTTCTAGCTCTGTCATTACTTTATTGAACAGAAACAGGTAGGATCTGGTTAAGATAGAAACACATTCATTATTAAGATGAAGCTAATGTTAGACTGTTAACTATCCTGTAAAGATGCAGGTGTCATAGAAATAATAACAGCAGAAAGCTACTGCCTGCCCTGGGGCTGAAGAACACGGGAAGCTGTTGGAAATGTTACACTTTCAATTGAATTGACCAATATGGCTAGGACTAGCCACAGGAGTGTTCTCAGCATGTGAAATGTGGCTGGTCAGCTGAGCAAAAAGAGTAAACTACATCCTGGATTTCAAAGACTAAGGCACTAATTCATCAGTTCTAATTTTTACATTAATTAAGAGTATTTTATAATTTTATGAGTGAGCCCAGGCTCACCCCCAACTCACTACATAGCCAAAATTAGCCTCAAATTTCTTTTCTTCCTGTGTTCTCCTCCAAAATGCTGGGATTCCAATCATGTGTAATTATATGCAACTTAAATGACATTTTTGACACACTGAGTTAAGTACCATATTTTCTTATACACAGTTCTTTTCTACTTTTATAATATTAATATTACAAAAGGATAAATTATCTTATACAATTTCATTTTGTCTTTACTGGCTCAGAAAAAGAAAATGTGCAGCCTGGACACAATCTTTGAGAATCTTTTGCTTGGTGGTGGTTGTTGTTGCCGCTGTTGTTGCGAAAGGGACAGCTGCCACTGCGGAAACCTGGACACTGGAAGCAGTTGCTGCTGAATCAACTTGATCTACTGGGATGACGTAGTATGGTCCCAAAGGTGCTGAGAGAAGAAACAGAAAACTGAAGAGCAAAAGATCCTCTTCTCCCCCAGCTTTTGAGTTTTCCTTTGGTGCCTCCAATGGGCAGGGGCCAGTAGGAACCCATTTCTGAGGGAGAAATGTGATTCATTGCACTAAGCTGAATTTAGAAAATTGAATTTGATCAGGAAACAAATAGCTCCGTAAGCAGGGCAACAAATATTCATCAAGAAGTAGGCATAGTGCCAGATAGGGTGACACAGTCACCAAGCAGGCCTGTCTCTGTCCTCATGCTGCTTTACTTCACTGTGGAAAAGCAAACACCAAACAAAGGCACAGACAGGCAAGCAAGGGGCTTTCAGAGTAAGTACTATGCCACAAAGGCGACAAGGTTGTGAAGTGTATCAGAGGGTCTGCTAGCAACTTGACTCACTGCTGCAACAAAGTAACCAACAAAACCAGAGGAGGAAGAAAGAGCTTGCTTTCACTGTCAGTTGTAGGCCATTCTGTCCATGAGGGTTGGAAAGGTCTGGTGACTGGAGCTGTTTGAAGGTCCTTGTGTCCACTCAGGAAGCAGAGAGAAAGAAAGGCCTGTGCTTAGCTTGCTAACTCCTTTTTGTTTGGTCCAAGTGTGAAATGTATAGATGGTCCTATGCATAAACCTAAAGATTGGGTCTTCATACTTCAGTGAACCTCATATGGATAATCCCTCACAGACAGGCAATGATTCTAGATCATCAGTTTTCAATATAGTAGTTGCAATTCCTTTGGGAGATACATATAAGATATTTATAGTATGCTTCATAACAGAAGCAAAATGAGTTACGAAGTATCTAATAAATAATTTGTATTTGGGGGTCACACAGCAATAGGAAGGTTGAGAATCACTGTTCTAGATCCTCTTAATTGGACAATCTGTATTAATCATCACAGAAAGCAGCAAGATGAGCAGAGTCCAGATACTTTGTAAAGGGTCAGGGCCACCAGGACAAGTGACTTCTCAGAAATGTGGCTTCTGCTACTAGTCATGCCAGTGGGCATCTCATAGTGTACAATGTCACAATGACACAAAAGTGTATTGTGCACTAATTTGCAATACAAATGTCAATAAAGATACTATTATTGCCTTCTTACCCAATATGCAATTAGTTTTTATCACTGAAAAAGTGCTTACAAAAGAACTGGATTTCAAGATCTTTCATTAAAAGATATATGTAGAAAAACTAAAAAGAATAAAATGCAGTTTCCATTGATCTGATAAATTTATACATTAACCTAGATTTGGAAATGTAAGAAAAATATTGAGGTCCTTCAAAGAAAAGGTGAAGTACATGTTTGGTGTCTTTATGGTTAGCTGATCATTTCAAACAGACCCTTTTCTACTCTCAGGCAAGAACAATGATAGCAGAGACTGTTTGTGTTCAATTCCTGGATCCCTACATCTAGTCATCTATCTCTTATGGATAGCCATAGTTATATTGATGAGCAAAGTTAACTCTGGATTATCTTGACAGATCAGTGCTTTCAGACAACCCTGATTTATTGGGAGAAAATGAACATGGTTTTCAAATAGGAGAGGAACAGTTTAATAGTTCTGTTGGCTTCAGGTTGCTCTTGGAATAAATGATGATGATCTGCAATACATTTATCATGAAGAGAAAAGGGGAAGAAGATGAGAAGAGGAGGCTCTGAACTGATTTGGAAAATGATTCCTTTCTGAAGCGATCACAATTACTGTATGCAGGAAGATAGGAGAAAGAAGAGGAAGGTTTCAGGGCAAAAGGACTAAAACTTGCACACTCTAAAAAACAACATGCACGGGGACACAGACAAAGTATAATTGTCTGAAGGAAAGATGATGAGAGATGGTTGGAGTGGGATTACACAGGGTCCCTGCAAGTCATGGGAGTAATGCGGATTTTACATAATTGCTATGGGAACCACTGTAGGATTTCAGGCAAGAGACTGGTATGATTTGATTTACATATGTAAAAGGTCATTCTCTCTTCTGTGTAGAGAGAAACTCCAGAGGGGGAAAAATCAGAGGGAGACTAGCCCAGGTAAGAGATGCTGATGCCTGGGATTCTGCTTGAAACAGTGGAAAGAGTTAGAAATGGATGAATTCAAGATGTAGATTAGAAGTTGAGCCAACAGCACTGTTAGAGAATGGGATGATTCATATAATTCACACCTAAATCTTCCAAATAAATAACAGTTAACTTTGAACACCACAATTTCTTTTTTGAAAAAGAAAAATGTGTTTTCATGGAAATCATTCAAAATTGAACAAAACATTTCTTGGTTTTTTTCCTTTAGACGATTTCTACCGAACTCACAAGTTATTTTGACTCTAAATCCTGCTCTCCATTTAGGTCTGCCATCTGACACATTTCTCTGTCAATTTCATGAGTTCCTCAAATTCAATTACTTTCACTCCATATGTTAAAGATCTGCTTGTTTTGAGGCAAATCTTAATTAGAATGAAAAGATTATTTTCCACTTAATCTCATCCACACGTTGGCTATGCCATTTCAATGGGAGCTGCGCCTGCCTGACTCAGGTGAGCATCTGCTGTTCCAGACTGCTGCTCAGCCTGGGTGCACTAAGGCCTCTGTCTAACCAGAATTATCTTTGCTCATGAGTCAAGAAGGGTATTTAGCTGATATAACCCACTAAGGCTAAAATCAGCGTGATTCTCACTTACTAATGCCAAATAATCAGACATTTGCAAGAATTCATCTTTCCATTTAATTCCAATATCTCCTTAAGTTTATTTTCCAATGTTCTAGGCAAATTCATGACAATGCTAGATTCCAAAGGCTTAACAGGTGATGTTCTTTTCTTTTTATTCTCTCTCTCAAATTGTGAATGGGAACCTAAATTAGAAACCAAATTCTCATTTGCTGAAGGAGTAGAGCTGGAGCTGATGAACTAGATTTTAGAGAAATGGCTTTCCCCAGTTGGATCTACATGACTAAGTGTAACTGACCTAATGATAAAGTGAAATAGAAGGTGAAAGCAGATCTTTGAGGGATGAAGACTGTGTAAAGGGGGAAGAGGCACAGGTAGCGAAGAACATGTGAGCATTCATAAAACAAGGCTCTGAAGAGACGTAGAAAAATCTACACAGCTGAAAGGAAAGTCAAGCTAAAGGAAGATTGCTTTTTAAGAAAAGGTGTATATGTACATGTTTGCATCCTCGTGGAGATGGTGGGGATGGGTAAAGGGAGACATTCAGAGGGCAAGATCAGGAAGTGTGGTGTCCTTGAGAGTGAGGAGATGGGGCTTAGAGCATCAGTAGAGAGAGTGGCCTCCATAGTAACAGGTGGGAACATTACATGTGAGGAAGGCAAGTGAACCGGGTTTTCTAGATTTAGTTGTGGACAGATGGAGTTTTCATTCTGTGTTTTCTATTTTCTGAATGAAACATGAAGTGAGGTATTCAGTTAAGAATGAGAGGGTGGGAGGTGTAAAAATTGCAAGTTTGAAATTCAAGTCGTGCTGGATGGGGAGGCACAGTTACTGAGGAGACAATTTCTGAGTAATACCAGAAGCTCTTTCAGGGGTGTGATGATCTAAAGTGAGAGAGCCGGCTCTGTTGCTGGAGCTTGCTCAGACAATGCTTTAGCACTCAGGGATGAAACTCTGTGGACTCATTGTAGGGGAGATGGCTTATTGTAGGTCACAATGAAGGAGTGGGTGGGGTAAAGGAGCTGAGCGTGTTGGCAAGGGCATGGATTAATCCATTTCGTCAACAATGGTCATGAAACTCTAGTATATCAAAAGCAAGTTCAAAATACCCAAACAGTAATGTAGGGCTAGGTTCTCTATTGAGTGTCCCCAGAACTTGACATAGGGTTTGTGTTTTCCTTTAATCTATTCTTCCATTTTCTTTTAATTCGTCTTATAAAAATTATTAGATTTCAAAATAGTGATATATATTTAGAGCTTGTCATGTATCAAGTATATTTGTTTTTTAAAAAATGCATCATGCCATCCCTATTTACAGCACTACTGGAAGAAAGCACCGTTATCAGCATAATGGTTATGCATAAGGAAGGTGTGAGCTAAGGTGTGGGACAGCTCACAGGGCGACCACAGTATGTTCGGAGTACTGTGACCGAGTCTACGGATTAAAAGTCATCATTAGATAATGAAAATCCTCAAAGGCTTTTATTAAAATACTCAAAAGATCCCATTTAAAACATTTAAATCACCACTCTTAAGCAGATTCTTTTGCAAGGGATAAGAGCTTTAAGCTGTTGTAAAACTGAATAGAATTAACATCCCAAATGAGGTGTGTTTACAAATGAAGAGGCATGCCTATGCAAGTTGTGATGAATGTCTTACATAAGGACAGGAGTCTCTGTCCTGAAATTCTCTATGGTTTAGATGGAATAAATGAATTATTACTTAATTTAATTAATTATTTAATATTTACTATGAAAAAGAAACACTTCGAAAACAGGGCTTTGAGAGTAGACAACTCTTTTCTCTCTCTCTCTCTCTCTCTCTCTCTCTCTCTCTCTCTCTGCATCAGTCTCTCTCTGTCTCTCTTTGGTCTTTCTTTCCTTCTTTGTTTCCTTTCTTCTTATCTTCTTCCAAATTAAACTCATATAATTTCTCAGCTATAGAAAATAGTCAACATCTAAAACATGTTATAAAGACAATTTTTCCTCTCATACAACAAACAAAACTTAAAAAGCATCCCCACTTCCAAAATTAAAAAAAAGAAAAGAAAAAGAAATCACAGAATCAGCTTATAAGAATTCGGGCTTTTAAGAGAGGGTGAAAATCATTGACAAGCTTCATGTGGAAAGTTCATTAAGAAAGTGGAGAGTACTCTTAGTTCTTCCCTTGGGGTTGGGGGTACCGAATTCCTGCGGCTATATCGTGCAGAAGTATCCTTTGATTACTAATATTTCTCAAGACTATGCTATTTGAATATGCTCATCATCACTATCTCTAAAGATACTCCAAGGTCAAGTAAACATAAAAAAAAAGGCATCACACTTTCTAAACAGCTAGTGGATTGGTCACACATGACATGGCAGCCAGGTTTAGTAACCGATAGCTTCTGTTGAAGATTCAGTACATCTTCAGGTAGAGTCCTTACTCTCGGTTGCATATGAGACTGTTTGGGTTTATTTAAGTGTTCATTGTGAAGTACATTTTGATTCATGGAAGAGCTGTGAAATTAATATAAGAGTTCTCATTTATTCCTGGCTTGCTTCTTAAGAAAGCTCTCCTTTACATAACCAGATTGATGATAAGACTTGGGAAAATCACACTGCTATGATACTCTTAGCTGAACTGCCCATCCTAACAAAATGTTTCTAGTCTTCTCACTAATGTATACAAATTTCATTTCTTCTCAAATTTCTCCCCACTAATTTTATCTTGTAACAAATATCCTGTCCAAAACAATATTGACTGTGGTTTCTATTTCCCTGTTTCTTCTACCTGATGAGATTTTCTTTTAAATGTTGATACCTTGTTCCTAGCACAAACACTAATTAAATGCGAATTTACTGAGTATACTATTGCTTGTCTTTCAGTAAGACTGGAAAGCGGATACTGTTATTTGCATTTGATTATGAAGAACCCTATTCTTAGATTGCCATAATACCTTCTATTTTTGAGCTGCAAAATTGCAAAGCCAATAAAGCAACTGCAAGCTCTTTGTCATTAAATCTGTGTTCTTTCAACTGTTCCTTCTGTCACTTCCTCCCTCCTTACATTGACCTCACTCCTACTGATGTTAAAACCTGCCCACTTTTAAAGGTGACTCTCTCTTTTAACCCTAACCCCTAACCATCTACAACTTTTGTTTAGATTGGTTCATAGTTAGAAATGTTTTTGCCCTAAACCTTGTATGCCCACCCTTCTCAAAACAAGGAACAAAAGATATTATACTATGAGACTTTATCTGCAGAACAATTATTGAAGAAAATATGAATGAAAGTAAGGATATGAAAAATGCTCCCCAGAATGCATCTCCAGACAATATCATATAGGCCACATTTATAAGAAAGTATATCTATTTTAGTCACTTTTATGTTCTAAAACCACAACTTTATATGGACTTCTAAAGCTAAGCTGCTAGATTAGTGGAAAATGAATAAGAACATTGATAGTGTTGAGAGATCACATGAAAAAGATTAGCCTCTACTAAAAACACATATATCCGTTAATTATAGATCCCTGTAGAGGAGGGGCAAATAGAGGCAGAGGCTTAGCCACTCCCACCATCTGTGACTTAGCCATTCCTCCTTCCTGGTTGTGTTCAGTGTCTTTCCTAAGAAATTGTTGCACAAATAAAGAAAAGGTTTTTAAAAAGAATGCGAAGTTATACATTTGGTCAGACTATCTATGAACCTGTTAGACATGGACTGAATGTCACTGAAAATTATGTATACGTGAGAAAGCCTTCATCATTTATCCAGCCATGGACACATGAAACCTGTGGTCTATTGCAAGGACAGAAATTTTCACTTTGCGTGCTCCTTTTTTCTTTAATGCTTAATAAGAGAACCCCAAGAAACTTGTAGTGGGGAACTCCGCCCTGACCATAGTTGTGAATAGATGGATAAACTGGGATAAACAAAACTTCTAGAGAAATTTCATTGCCCTTTACGTTTCTTATTCTTGCCTGAAATGAAAAGAGGTTGTCCAGACTTTGAAGAATCATCTTATGATTTTGGACAGTATTAGAATGGAAAGATATTAGAAAAGTAGATTTCTAAATAATTTGGGGATGTATAGAGTTGAAATGTGTAGCAGGAAATCAAATCTCCTCCTTGTTTAAATGGTGACAGTCAGATGGGGCCTTATCAGTGTCCTGTCAGTGAAATGTCCCACTAAATGTGGAAGTGTTGAGTCAGGGCAAACTAAATATATACCTTTTGGAGAAGAAGAGCAAGGAGAAGCTTTCATTGGCAATTTTTCTAATGACTAGAGTGGCAGAAGAGAATCCGAAGGACAATTACAGAAAAACTTATTAAGGGAGTGCTGGTAGCCACTGCAGTGTTAAAGAAAGGAGCCCATACTGTCATAAGTGTTTTTGTCAATAATTGGCACCTTCCAGTATTGAAAAGAATTATTAACCATCTAGTCTAGTTACTCATCTGATACTCAGCTCTTCTCTGGAGTATTTAGGTAAAAATTCATCTAGTTTTTGCTTGGCTGTATCAAGTGAGGAATAACTGTCTACTTCCCACACCAGCCTGTTTTTATCATTGGACAGTTTTGGAAGTTAGAAAGTTGTTCCTTACATTAAGCTGAAATATGTTCTCCACCAGCTTCTAGCCACTCATTCTCATTCTCGCTTTGATCTTCAGAGCCATGTGTACCATGTTCAATCCCTGACGAGCCACTTGTGATGAGCCACTTGACATCTCTTGAGACATCTGACCTTGCCAGGAAATCATTCTCAATATTCAAAAATCCATTTGTCCATAATCAATATAACATGCTGACTACACTTACTTGCACCTTTCCTTGTTATTGCATACACTGAAAAGATACGGCTACATCCTTTCCAATCACAAATTTCATTTTCTAAAATGAATATTTGTTATCCAATTATAACTACAAAATAAGCATTATTGCTCTTGTACTTGAACAACTCTGGGAAATATATTTTAAGGAAGCAGGTAAAAACACTCGTCAGACACTGCCTGTTGGGTGAATAAAAGCTCCATTAAACAGACCCCAATTTTCCCTCAGTTTTTAAAATTCATCTTTTTAATATATATTCTAGCTGTTCACTTGTATAACCTAAATTACAAATAAATCATTAATGTGTTCTGTAGAGCCAGGTGATTTTTAGTACATCTTCATGGTATTATTACATCCACTCTTTTCCCTTTCCTTCACACTCCACTGATCTCCAGGAAATTCTCCGCTTAGGATTTTGGATCTCAAAGCAGACATAAATGATATTTGACATAGAAGATTATTGTGACTTTTTTCACTAAACAAAATCTGTTCCTACTGAATTGGAGCTATTCTCCCATTACCATATTTCAAACTTACTCTACTTACTAAGCTTTGGTGACACCAGCGAGATATTTACCATCTGTGTTATGATATCTAATTCACTTGGTTACCTGCTAGAGTCAAATATATTGAGCCCATAGGATGTGATAATCACCAAAATAAATGTAACCTGAGATCATTATTTTTAAAATGGAAAAAGGAGAATTGAAAGAAGCAAGGGCATTGTAACTTTAATCTAGAACTAATCATTGGGTTTGACAAGTAAGGGCAGATAGTGTAGAGGGAATTTCCACTACTTTTCTCTGCTTCCACAACTGGTGTTATGTCAAAGGGAAGATGAAAATGGTCAGGAATTGCAGTTACCCCAATCCAGGACAGCAGAAGTCATTTTTCAGACCTGACTTTTAAGAGTATAAAGCCAGGTTTACAGTTTAGGAGCAACACAGTTTCTCATTCACAATCTGTCTTCCGGCCAACCTATTCTATTACCAATATGAGGAAGGTACAGAGATAAAATACAGTTTCAACTTCAAATCCCTCAAACGGAATTGTGAGGGAGGGGAGGGGTCTAATGCCGACCTGCTGGATGGAAGGAAAGCTGAAGATGACCACAGTGGGGCTATCAGTTTTTCACCCGATAAGTATGGATTGAGCTGGGATGAGCAGAAGATGAGAACTGGGTTATATGAGGCTTATGCTGTTAAAAGTTTGAGACAGATGTGCCTTTCAAGGGCTAGCTGAGAAGAAAGCTCCGCAATACATGTTCAAAATTGAAACAAAGCCTCCATGAGCTCTGGGACTCATTCCTCCATTTTGAAATGATTCGAAAGGTTGTTTTGGATTCCCCCTCAAAGGCATCCTTTTTTTGGTTCTAGAAATTCGACACCACAGATACGTGAGGCAAAGATGCATTTGGTCTATGAGTTAACTAATGTTCCTTCACTGACTTTCACTAAAGCTGGCATCTGCTTTTCCCTTTCATAAACATAATAATGTTGCTGAATTCTCATTCGCAGGATATGTGAATGATAATCGTCTGAATTACGCAACTGCTGTATGGGAGATAACTTTTTTATTAGCTGTAATAGCTGGAGTAGACAGTTTTCATGTATATCGAAGAATAGCTTTCCTCAGTCTTCAAGATCCTCATAGAGTGGGACTGAAGATAAAACATGCTTTCATACCTGATACATAATCTATATGTTGGTGTGTAGTGAAAGAGATATAGATAAACAGCCTCAGAGGTTCTCAGGAAGCAGAGATTAATTCTGAATTCAAGAATGCTACAAGCAAGGTGGAGCAGCTAATGGTGAAACAACAGGCTTCAAACACAAGGACTGTGCTCACTGATCTCAATTTTCCTGCCCTGCCTGTGTCCACATCATTTCACTGTACATTAGTTTCTTCAACCATTAAATGAGAAGAGAAAACAGCATTCTTGCCCAAAGTACTCACATTCTCTGGAGATGGCTCGGAGATGAACACATCAATAGACAGATCCCAACCCAAGCAAAAACATCAGATTGTTCATGGAAAGCTTCACACTGCCAAGAATAGAGCAGAAATGACCTTGCTCTCCAGTGTCAGAACCCCCAAACTTAGCACTCTTTAAGACAGTCCTTCAGACCAAAGCTCAGCTTAAAGTACACAGCCGAACGGTCACATACAGCCTGCACGAAAAGGTAAAGTTAGCAAACTATCAAGTAAGGCGCCATGCCTAATTATCTTTCTTTAGACACATTTTATTTTTCCAAAGTAATAAACAAACAGAAAAACATCTCTAGGATCCTGTGAAATCTAATTTTTCAAGGCTACTTTGTGGCTTAATAAATAAAAAAGGAGAAGTCAAAATGTTGCTTTTCCACTGGACTGTGTTTACTCTATTTGAAAAAAAAGACACTACAAAGGAGTGATCATTTAAGTTCAAAGACAAATGCTTTGTCCTTTACACATTTGAGTTACTATTTAATCCACTTCACCTTTGTTTTCACTGAATAGGTAAGTACATCTTGGTACATTCATGAAAATAAACACAAATAAGAAGGGCTAATTCGGGATAAGTATTAAGACAAATGCAGAGGAAACAATGTAGCCTTTACTATAGCCAACCCTTTAATGTAGCCTTCAACAGCACTCATTAGTTTAAAATTACCAATGTTACAATTTATGTATCAAAGACTGACTTTAAAAAACAAATCCATTGTCTTTGATACTTTTTGCTTAATTTTAACATGGTCTTACTCTGTAATCCTTGCCACTCTGGAAAGATATAGCCCAAACAGGCCCTGAATCTAGTAATCCTCCTGCCTCCACCTCCTAAACACAGAGATTACAAGTGTCTACGAACACACTGAGCAACATATCTATTTCAAAACCAGATTGTAAAAAAATACTATCTCTAGAGTCTACCTTCTAACATAACCATTCCCATAAAAACCCAAGGTTCAGAGGAGGTACCTAAAATGACTGTACATCTGAAAATAAAGAGACTGACTTAAAGGAAAAATCCACATAAATAACACAAAATAAATCATAGTATAATGTTTTCATTTTAAATAAAAACTTATGTAAAGTATTTAAAATACAGTTACCACACAAGGCATGTGAGGTTGGTTTATTCAAATTTCTAGAGTAGTCTTCATTTTCAAAACCCCACTGACATAAAGTTCTAGCAGTTTCTCTTAGAAATGAAGTCTGTGCTTGTCCCTCTCCTCTTCCTCCCTCTATCCCACTGTCTTTCCTCTTTCAGTAAAAAGGAAATAAAATGAACTTTGTAATTGGTCTCCGCTCAGACTGCGCACACAAGACAGAGGCCATCTATCTATTAAGAGGGTTTTCACACATGATGATGGGTCACACCTGACTATCTTAAGAGAAATGGAAAACCAATTCTCAAAAAGTAATTAGGCATGATATTTTAGAGTAGGGAGAGAAATTTGGGGACTCAGGTTGTTTCCAGAGTCATTTTCAGTTTCTAATCTAACATATGACAAGCTTGGAAGTTATCACTCCCATTAAGATAAGAGGGGAAAGCTGAGCTAACTGAAAAATCAAAACCTCTTAGCCAGATGCAGTGGCACTTACCTGTAAGCCCAGTCCTAGGCTGAGGTGGCAGGACAGCAAGACTGAGGCAATCATCAACAATAGAGAGAATCCTTGTCTCGAGGAACAATGACAATTTTAAAAATATATATATATTTGTATGCATCAGATTGAGGTTACAGGGAAAATTGACACCCCCACACTTAAAAGGTGTTAGGTTTCAGAATTGTTGAGGAAGAGGCTTGCTGAAAGCAAACCCTGGGAGGCTTAGCCTTGAGTGGACCTCTACACTTTTGTGAGCTTTGCCTGCATAGCTACGGCACCTTCATTCCCTTTAGAGTAATCAGAGAAAAATCTCCTTTTACTTCAGTATGTATCAGAGGTGGTGGTGGTGGTCATGGTGGTGGTGGTGGGGGGGTGAGATCATTTTGATCAATGCACAGGGTTTTCTGCTCTCCTTCACTAAGGGAAATATGCAATGAAAGCCGAACTCACTTAGGATCAACTGGATTCTAAGAAACCTGGAGGAAGGAAACTACCCAATTCTAGAACTCTATATAATCCTTATTTTCTACAAGAGGAAAATATAAAACAAAATAATAGTGAAGAATTGGGTAGTTGATAAATGTCTGTGCAAAGAAAAGAGGCACATGGAGAGGTAGAGATAATCACGTGCTCTGCTATGACTCCCACACCCTGCATACGCATCAATAGAGATCCTGCATAACAACAAGATTCTTTTTAGAACTCCAGCCTTCAGATATTGCTCATGTGGGAGATTTCCAGGAAACTAAAGATAAAAGTTAAGATAAAAAGCAGTACACCAAATAAAATTTTAAGTTTTGAGACTATAACAAACTATAAATACAGCCTAACTGTTAACCGAATAAATAAGAAACCTCACACAAATACCTTAATGATGTGAATTCTTCTTACCAGATCGATGTCCAAATTTTAATGAGAAGATACATTCTAAAGCATCCTTGGTGGCAAAAATAAAGTTTTGAAGAAACAGGGCAGTATCCCCTAGACTTGGGAAGCAGCAAACCTGGAAAGCAGTTCTGTCAAATCTGCTGAAGGAGAGAACAGGAAAGGAAGAGAATGGGAAAGAGCAGATGACTCATGGAGGAGCGAGACGGGACTCTAAAAAAGAGTAAAGGGGAGCTAGAAGTAAAGATCAGTGTGATAAAAATGGAAAATGACTTCTCTACCTTCATTTGTAATCTCAGGACAAAGCTTGGGGGATGGGGGATCAATGAGAGACAGATAAATACCACCAAAGAACTTTCTAGACTAGAACATGTAAGTAATAAAAGTTCCATGAAAGGAAGAAAGTAGAAATTAAACAGAAGAAATTAAAGAGCTGGTGCTAAGGCTTTTTTCCCAGTAGGACCCTCAATAGGAAGACAAGGAGGAACTAGACAGTACAGACAAGCATTTCAGCGTCAACAGAACCACTTTCATGAGTAATTAGGCTGTAAATGTCCACCCAACATAATCTCACAGTCATTCGTCATCCCATAGACAGTGCATCTTCAGATTGCTTCCTTCATTATTTTCTATTTCTATGCCCTTTGCTTACATGGCTTCTACTACCAAGTGTAACTTTTGACCTTTGGGTAGTCCCCTCAATTTAGTATTCCCCTCTCTTTGGTGTTATTATTTGGCTCAATGAACACACACACACACACACACACACACACACACTACAGCGGGGTTAAAAAATAACATGATAAGGTTAATCATATACCCATATAAGCCATTCCTACTCAACAGATATCATTCATCTTGATTACCAATGGGCTATTTACAAAATGACTGTATTAGATGCAGGTGTCAGTGCTAATTCTTGATCCAGTTATCTCTGACCTAAGGGGACAAGCCATGCAGTAAAATAAAAAACATCCAGAAAGTTGCTCACTAGTTCACATTTGGAAGAGACTAGTGATAAGGTGGTCTGTATGTGTGTTACAAATTTACCTAAATACCCATGTTACACAAAAGCAATTTTCCCAAGAAAATTAATTTAGTTCAGTATGTCACTTTTCACTTAACTCTAATTTCTAGTTCATAGATAATCTAACTGAAAGTAGGTTGTGTATCTTTTACTAATGATACCTACAAAGGGAGGGGGACCCTCCATGGAAAGTATTGCCTGTGTGTACTAGGATACAGGAAATGAGTCAAGAGTAACACTGTAACTACCAGCCCCAAGGTAAACTGTCATAAGGACCAAGGCCAGACTCCTCAGTACTCAGAGTATCTTGGTGACCAAAAGACATAGGAAGATACTCAACTCTACATCCAAAGAGCTGGTATGCCCTTCCTTGAGTTATTTTACAGTGTCTCCAGTCCTAAAATATCTTTAATTGTGTCTTTAATAAATATGACTTGAGAAAGCAGAAAGGTAAATGAATATTGGAAGCAAGTGTGTGTGTGTGTGTGTGTGTGTGTGTGTGTGATTTTCCTCCGGAGAGCATAATGCATTTGAAGAAATATGCCTTTCATCTATTTGATTTGAATTTAGGATGCTAATTTTCTGAATAAGAAAAAAATCAATATTGAAAGAAAATACAGCATTCTATCAGTTCTTTGGCTGCGAGTCCATTTTACATATGACTTCACTAGTTTGCAGTGGGTCATGGGAAGCTAATGTCTCTTTTCTGTGGGTTTTCACACAACAATGAAGGAAAATCCCAGGGTACAAGCATCATTCCTCACAGTTCAGATGTGTTTGACTTTTCTGGATACCTTGCTTAAGGAAGAATAAATTGTTTTGCTCCAACTCTGCAGAGAGGACCATGCACGTGTCAGTAAGGACTAAGGAGAATGTGACAAGAACTTTGTTCTTTTACTAATTCTGACCTCAGCATCAAATCAGCTGCCCTCATGACTCATATCCCTTCAACTGCATACTGCATCTTGGCAAGGTAAACTGTGATACTTTCTCTTCCTACTAAAAGTTTCTATTTTAGAAAAGATACACAAAATATATAGTAGTGGTGGTAGTGGTGGTGATGTCCCACTTTGCCAGTCTTCTGTGATCTCACACACTTTATGCCTTTCACTTTTTCTTTCTTCCTTGGTATGAATTTTTATCAGGCATGAAGTAAACATTGTCCTCCATAGCACCTCTGTCTTAAAAAGGAATCCAACAGTGTTGTCACTGTTCAATTTGCAAAAGAAAATATCAAGATTATTTATTCATTCACCAAAATGAATTCTGAGTGCCTTAAGACTCGAATGACATTTAAAGGTGTCCCTGAGAACTTAAAATGGTCACACGCTATTCTCAACTTAAAGATGAATTGGCAAGAATTTTACAGACCTTCGATGCTTTATCTAAACTTAAAAAAAAAATAACAAAGCATTTTTGAAAGGGGTTTCAATGACAGTCATCCAAATCAGGTCACTTACATTTTCAAAAAAAAAATGTAAAATGTTGTTTTCCTTAGGGAACATGGAATACAAAGGTGAATAGATGAAATAATAGAATATAGATAGATTATAGGTAAAGAAGGACCAGCAGACAGTCAGATAGCAATAGATAGAGAGATAGATAGATAGATAATTGATAGATAGATGATTGATTGATAGATAGATGACAGATATAAGGTAGCTAGAGATAAAGACAGTGATAACATAGGAAATAGGTAATAGATAAGAAATAGATATTATGTAGTGTAAAATGTGAATCCCAGTATAATGTTGTATCAAATGTTCTATGTTAGCTTTTATATTTCACTAGAAAGACCAACATGGCCCCTAAAAACAAGAAAGGAGGGAAAGAACGAAGGGAGAGAGAAAGGGAGAAAAGGAAGGAAGGAAGGAAGGAAGGAAGGAAGGAAGGAAGGAAGGAAGGAAGGAAAAAACTGGCCAGGCTCCCTTGGTTCTCCCTTCTAAGACTCTAATGCAAAAATTCGTATAGTGAAGGCAGTGAGTTGAGTGACCTTGCCGTGCCTGAAGAGTGAAATAAGACCCTGCTTAAGAAACGTCATGCACATATCCATGATGGAGTCTCTGAAGAGAAGTATATTCTGTACTCAAACAGAGATCAACAAATCCAGAGTTTCTGAGTGTCTGAAATTCTTTCTTTCTAACAGTGAGCTCCTCTGATGGTCAGAGGTTTTCATTTCCCAGCTAAGCACAGAAGAGTCATATGCAAACAGGGGCATTTTGACTGCAGTCTCCACACAAATTAATTACTTCTGACTGGCAGGAACCACAAATGGGTCCTGTTGTTTCCAGTATAAACCCCAACTCTCCCTCACTCAGAAACAAAACACATAGACACACAAAGTCCCCTACCTCCAACCAGTTATTTTACTTTTCCAAAGAAGACCCTTTTTTACCTTTCCTGTATAAAAACATTTTAAAGAAGGAATTCCAAACCATAGTTTTTCTTTATCAGTATATTGCTAACTGCTAATTAGAGAGAGGATTTCTTTTATTAAATGATTTAGTTCCTATGTCTGGTTCAACACTTGAAAGGTTCCAGCTTCAGGAAAAAGAGGGAAGTGCCTTAATTAAAAAATGAATGATTAAATATTCAGCTTTAATTGATGCTGCCCCATGCTATTGTGTTTAGAGGTGTTTTCTGTAATTCTGTTATCAGAATCACCAAAGAGAGAGACATCAACTACTGACTAAACCTAAAATGTGTGTGTGTTGGGGGGGGGGGGGGGGGCTTCTGCCTGCTCACATTTAGGCATTTCAGTTCAAGAATCAACTGAAGGGTAATTTGTGGTTTCCATGACAACATCACTAATTGCTAATGAAGTGAATAAATAAATAAATAAATAAATAATCAACTGTTTCTGCAGCCACATGAATAATATCTAATATTTTTAAAAATAGTGAAATAGCACTTTTTCTTAGGAGATTCAAGTCACTTTCCTGATAGGAAAAAGCCAGGGACTTGAAGGGTTAACTCTTGTTTGACACAGGTGTTAGCTCAATGCTGTCCAGGTCTGTCAGGCATTGGCTGCCAGCACTTTGTTTCTGTTGCTGGGAAGGGGACTTGGCTGCAATGAAGAGTGAAGGATTTTTGCGTCTTCCAACTTCAGAATATCAAAGAGAGCACTGAGGCGGATGGATGCAGCGAAGAAATGCCACCCAACTCTGGATTTGAACATCTCTTAGACAAGAAGTAGTGGGAAATAACAAGCTAAGATAGAAAAGGTGAGTTCAGACCTGAAATCAGCCACTTTCCAGGGAGGTCAGCCAAGCGTGATCACTCACTAGCAAAGGTTTCTGATTTCTCTGCCTGGCAGACTTGAAAAAACATAACAAAAAAAGTGAACCCTTTGGGACTTGGGAACCTTCTCAATGGACACAATGTCACCATTCAGAATTCACCAATTTCTGAACTGCTGTGCATCATTTGTTAAAATTGCTTCAGCCCAAGTTACCTTCCCCTGGTCTCTAAGTCTACTCAGTGGGTCACTGGGACTAAGCAGGAACATTTTGATAAATTCTGTTTCCATGACGATGAATTAGCTTGTGAAAAGGGGGAAGTGTTGAAAGATCTGTATTCTATAGAATACTCTCAAATGTTTGCCTGTTTTCATTTTTAGCCATTTAGTTCTCATGGCTCTGTGCCAGGACTCTTTAATTTGCCAGTAGCTGTTTTTCCTGCACAGATTACAGGAGTAATTCATCAGCGAATGTTTCACTTGGCGGTCTCATCTAATGTAAGGAAACATAAAAATGAATTTTTCCAATTATGCCCTTTGTTTGTTTAGAAAGAGCGTACTGAGCATCCCCCCCTTCTCTTACCACCTAGCCTTACTGTTCGGTTTTCTCTCTTATTGATTGACCATTACCTTACACACACTACAACTGCAATTTGTAAGATATTGGGATCTGCTTTTAAATACCAATAAATTCCCGAAAAGGCAATGATTTTTGAATTTTCTGGACTGAAACCCAGAGGGGGATGTAAAAAAGAGAAAGAACATTAAAAGACAGAAGCTGGGTACATGCTGCAATGAAACAAATTGTTTGCAAAAACTTAAAAAGCAATAGAGCTGTTTCTTTACTAAATTACTTTAGAACGGCTTATTTATATACAGTGGAATTCATTTTTGTTATTTCAGAATTTATCCATTTCCTGGATGTAATGGTAAAGCTACTACTTCCTTCAGGGACCCCCCCCCTCCCCAAGTGATTTTGATGATTTTGTTCTTTCTAAATGCTGAGACTACCCACAGAATTCATCTATTTGCACCAGAACAACCATGTGCACGCAGCCAGGGCAGTGTCTCTTCAGAACATGCAAATCCAACCCAGCTTGTCCTTGCTTCCCAACAGACAGATAATCTAGTTTCCTCTAAATGCTAAGTTCAAATCATGGGCCTTCCTCTCCTCTTCTGTCTTTTCACTTCAAATAAATCAAATAACCAGTTCTCAACAATTTCTGTTTCCTCCAAATTGTATGGGTACAAATTTAAAGACTACTTACAGCTCTCCCAGGTTCACTTATCTTTTGCTTAAAGCAGGAAGACATTTTACCAGAAAATGTCTGAAGCCTCAACAATTAAGAGATGAATTGGGAATTAATCTAAAACTGAAAGTACAAAGAACTGCGGGACTTACAAAAGGTAAGAAGTGTTTACCACTGATCGTGCAAAGCTCAGACAATCAGCACTTTACATTTTTTTCAATAAATAGTGATGTGATAATATATTTGTCTGCAAAGAACAGCTCTTGAGGGTCATATTTGCTCTTTGGGCTTAGTCTCTTCACCCAGAATAGAGAGAATTTTCTCACAGAAAAGGATATAATTTTCCCCTGCACACAAAATATTACTAATATTAGTGGCTCTCAGAGAATGTGCATGATTGAAAATCAAAGTAATTGTCTTAATGAATAAACACAAGTTGTTTTGCGGCAGATGTCTAGAGACCATTAGAAGTGAAAACCATGTACTCTGTACTCAGTATGTTGGTGGCTCTGCATTTATTCATGCTGATGTAGAAGAGCGAGGGCACCAGTGTCACCTGATGGGACATGGACAAGAAGAAGGCTAATGACTTCTTTTGTTCACCTGCCATAGAAGGGTGCTTCTATATTTTATGGGTAACATGCGTAGAGTCTGCTAACAGTGCCTGCTTCTCTTCCTAGACCTGAGGACATAATGCAGTAGTGGCATTTGGGTCACATTGATGTTAATAAGGTGAGATCTCTCAGCCAGCTGCTGTCTGGGAAATAGAGATGGCATGGCCAACCCCAAGGGGCAGCTGCCTTCACACCAGTGTGACCCACAATTGGCACCAGGCAGTGCAGAAGGGAGCTTGTTAATGCTAATGTCTCCAGTGAGATATGGATAAACAGCCACGCGTTCAGTCCTGGAGATTGGAAGTGTCACAAAAATGCAGTTGAGCTCAGTTGCTAGTCATTAAAAATGAGTACAAATGAGAAGAATAATGGCTTGTTGATCCATTTCAGTCACATTTGACATCCTTATGACACTATTTTTAACAGCAAAAGGATATGTTGCAAATACTTCCACTTTAAAATGCTTGTTATTTTATGTATGATCATTATAGAGAGAAATTCATAACATATGTCATATGTATAACCAAATTTAATCAATACTAAAGGTATATTTATTATATCATCCTTATAATGTTCAATAATTTATATAATAATAGCAAATCTGGTATAGTGTTTCATTTGTCCAATCCTAGCATTTGGAAAGTAAAGACAGGAAGATCAGGAGTTCAAAGCCATTCTTAGGTGCACATAAGTCCAAATCTGGCCCAGTCTGCATGATCTCATGACTCCCAAACCAAAAATAGAGGATGAAAAGCTGACTCAATTATAAAACACTCATAATGCATGCATGGATGTGGTAGGTATAGAAAAGGACTCTCAGTTCTCTCCTGGAAAGAATGAATTTAGCCACAACACATAGGACAGTTTAACCAGAAGTTTATTCTTAAAAGTACAGTTTAGTTAGTACATCTAAGCAGCATATCCCTAAGAGTTTGAGGTGGCCTCATCCAAGAGGGGAGCAGAAGGCTAGTAGATTCTGTGTTAACAGATTCTGGAGACATTTTTAGGAATGTTTATGAAGTTTGTGGCATATTAATGGAGTAAAGTGACCCATTTTATCTCTCCTAAATCGTGGTGGATGAAACTTAATTTTTAGGGTGCTTTTTCTCATGATCTCCACAAAAAGGGAAGTTGTCAAAGCACAGTGCAAGTGATAGTATAGTAGATCAGATGTTCAAGGATGAAGATCTTTCATTGTTATACACACGTAAGTGAATATTCTGGTGAATTATTATTTTTTATTCACAGCGAACACCCAACTGTAGGCTCAAGTACATTCAGTCACAAAAGAAAATGTCAAGAGACACAGCTACCATGACACAGTTACAGCTTTCTTCCGTTACCGTATTCAGCTTTTGCCCAAAGAGCCTTGGGGTGGGCTCCCTCCTTTCACAGATTAGACCGTCTTTGCTTTTTTTTTAAATATAATCTAGTTTGTTGCTGTGTTGATAATAGCCTGCAAAAATCAAGATCAGCTTTATTGATTTCCCCCAGAACCCTCTCTTTTTCTTCTCTGGCAAGCACAGCTGTCTCAAACCCTGATGCAAGCCCTCTTACATACTTTCCCCTCAGCCTTCCTGACATCACTCTTTCAACATAACTTTAAGACCTGTACTGAAAGCCCCAGAAGTCACACAAAAGCCCCACAAGGTAGAATGACAACTGTACTGTGCTCCCGGAAAGGATTCTCTTCTTTGTTCTCTCAAAGTCACATAAGATCTCATATGCCTTTCCCAGAACCCCACACAGACCTTTTCACAGGCTGTCCATGCAGTGGTCAGCTCATGCGGGCAATGGCCAGTGAGACATCTGACCTTAGCTGCCCCCTCATCTAACAGACCCTGCCCAGGTTAATAGCTCATATAGACAATGTTGTTAAAGAGCCACAAATATATATATATATATGAAGAAAGGAAGGGAGGGAGGGAAGGGGAAGAAAGCAACTGAAGTAAAATCTGGCTATATGTGGAAAGAATTCTGAAAAGAAGAAACACAGGGACTATTAAACACTTTCAAAAGGGTTCAACATAAATAATTATCAGAGAAATGCAAATTAAATCTACTTTGAGATTCCATCTCACCCCAGGCAAAATGGCTATCACCAAGAAATCAAAGAACAATAAGTGTCTGTGAGAAAGTGGGGAAAGAATAATCCTTATTTACTGCTGGTGAAAATGCAAACTGATGCTTTCCTTATAGAAATCAATGTGAGGATTCCTCAAAGATCCAAAATAGAGCTTCTATATGACCCACCTACCCAATACTGGGCACATTCCCAAAGGGCAGTGTGCTGTCCTGTG